>NNCF01128009.1:52398-112005 GCA_002313205.1 Laupala kohalensis
CTGGGATCCCTGAGTTACTACTGGATATGAAAATTTTTCAGCAGAGGTTAGGGCGGATATCAGCCCCAAAGACAGAAAACGGTTTTCTGGCTCGGATGGTGGACTACCTCGAGAATCAGTCTCGACGGAACAATCTCGTGTTGTGTGGGCAGGAGGAACTTCGGGGTGAGACATGGGAGGACTCGGAGAGATTGGTGAGGGATGTTGTGAGCCGAATAAACGTGAAACATCGAGCGTGCCCACCGGACAGGAAGAAGGGGATGACGTCGCCTCATCGTTGTGAAGTTCTCATCCTACAAAACACGAGAGGAAATGCTTAGAGCAGCCTCCATGCACCTGCACGATGACCATGCGCGTATCGCGGAGGACTTTTCTGTCAACGTAAGGTATACGACAAATCAATTGTATTCTTGTTTGCAGGATGCCAGAGAGAGAGGGCACAGGGCGTCACTCCGTTTCGACAAACAGGTGGTCGACGGGTGGCGCTACTCTCTAGGGGACCTGCCAACTGGCAACAGCCGAAATCGCTCGCCTGACGCACCCCATGCTCAAGGAAACTCCACAGAACAAGGCAGTAACGTAGACGGGACGCTTGCCACCTTCACCTGGTGCCTGTCGCCACTCCAGCGTCCCCCGACGCCTCCGGGCAGGGAGCATCGGCCGCCGTCGTCGCTTCTGCTCACACCACCGCTATTGTGCGGGGAGCAGCGTCTTCCAAAACCGATGTCGAAATCGCCACCCCTCCCGCCACTGCGGTGACACAGCCGAACAGCGCCCTCACACGCCGCCACCACCACCCCCAGCATTGGCATCGCCAGCGGAGAAGCGCGCGCTGTTGTGTCTGCACGGAGGAACACAACCACCATCCCTCAGCCAGTCCGAAGCTTGCGCAACCACTTCACGAGCACTTGGGACTACAGAAAAATAGTACAAACGCGAGCGACGAGGAAAAGAACGGGTAAGTAGGAGATACGGCATGAAGCAATAAGAATTGGCTACATCAATATTGAAGGGTTATCTAGCAAGCTCGTTCAGATGGATTTTCTGAGATTCTGGAAAAGTTTTCTTAAAGGATAATCCTATGCGAGCATATTATTATATTATATAGTAATATAGTGATAAAGTAATACAAGTGATTGTCTATAATAATATGCTCGCAAAGGATTATCCTTTAAGCAAACGCAGTTCAAGACGATCATAAAATAATCATTATTTAAATGTAGATTTCTGTAAAAGTTTTCGTATTTGGGACTTGTGGATGCCTGGGCGAAAACAGAAATAGCCGGGTACTCCTCCCTGACAAAGACACAGCAAAGGACCGGAAAGCGCGGTCGTCATCCTGGCGACGTTGCCATAGCGTACAAAAATAGTAATATACATAGTTTTCGAGATATCAATGTTGAATTGGGGGGCGTAATTGCGGTGAAAATAGAAATACCAAGTTTCAATATCTTAGACATCCTAATGGTAGTTATCTGCAGGCAATCATGGGAATCCAAATACTACAATGAACATTCTTTCGATGAATATAAATGATCTTTCAACCAAATACCCGACAGCAGGGTTCATTATCATGGGAGACTTCAATGCCCGTATTGGTGAAGAGTCATCTTCATACCAATCAATGATCTCGGACAGTCCATCTCGAAATAGCAAAGATAAAGTATGCAACGCCGAAGGAAAATTATTACTAAGCTTCTTTAGTAAGCATAATTTTGAAATATTAAATGGAACTTTCGGATCGGGAAGGTAATATAACATTTATCAATGAAAACGGAAAAAATATTATAGACTATATCCTAACATAAGAATATTCTGAATTTGCTACACGATTTTTGGGTGGAACCTACGATAGTTTCGCATCACATGGCATTATGTCTTGAAATCCGATTGAAGGCAGGTGATGAGGCAGTCGCGGAAAGAAATAACCACAGCACTCCCTCTCATGAAATCGAATGAAGACAAGAAAATTAAATTCGTTGAAAACTTTGAAAGAAATCTCGAAAAATTGCACACCGTTGTTCAGAATAAATTACTTTTGGGAGATTTAAACAACGCGGCTCTTTGTTAAAAAGATAGTTTAATATCCGCTGGCAGAGACATGCAAGTATTCCCACACAATAAAACACAAAGCAAAGAGAACGATTGGTTTACCCGGGAATGTAGAGAAGCGAAGAAACGGACGACGGACGCATATTACGGAAATTTCAACTTTTGGGAGAAGTGCACCGCAGTGCATGCTTAAAATTAAGGAAAACCCACAAGGAGACACTACAAAATGCCAAAAGTGTTTCGCAGGAACAGGAAGGAAATCATATACCTCACATCGTAACTTCTAGAAATTCCGCAGACGCTTGGACAGTCACTCGTAAACTAAGGTATAAACAGCAGTCAGCGAGCAATTTAGAGGCGTACATATGGGAAGATCATTTTAGGATATTGCTATTTCAAAATAACATTCTCATTGAATCCGAACGCGTTTCTCTAGTAGATACAATACCTGAACTAGACGAGCCAATAGTAGTCGAAGACATTAAAGAAGCTATAAGTCACTTGAAGTGTGGTAAAGCTCCCAGTGCTAAAGATGGCCTGCTACCAGAATGCATTGAAGCTCTTCAAACATAGTAAAGTCCAATTTTAAAACGTATGTACAACTATATGTTGGATACATCTACTTTCCCTGAACCATGGAGAAAAGCAGTAATTCAACCGATATATAAGAATAAAGGCGACACGAACGACCCAAACAATTACAGAGGAATATCTCTCCTCAGCGTGATAAGTAAAGTTTTGTGTTCAATCTTGTATAACAGTCTCAAAAAAATTGGTTGTATAAAAATAAATATCACCATTCCAAGCGGGCTTTTAAAATAATTACAGCAAAGTAGATAACATATTTATAATAAACTCTCTGTCGGAAACTGCCACCTCATCAAAAAGGGAAATCATTTTGTGCATTTATAGATTTAGAGAAAGCTTTTGATACAGTAGATAGAGTACTTCTTTGGCAAGTCTTAGGGAAAAAAGGAATCTCACAAAAATTCATCAACATGCTGAGGGCAATTTGTCACGGAGACAGTGCATGTGTTAAAATCGACAGTCATTCTAGAACAAAGGTTTTCCCTGTAAACATTGGCGTGAAGCAAGGATGCGTCCTCTCTCCACTGCTTTTTATCCTGTTCGTTAATGATGCTATTGACTATTTGAATATCGCGCAAACTGAGGTACCTATTGTGACATACTCAGGTAGGTCTATACCGGCATTATTATTTGCGGATGACTTGGTCATCTTCTCTAAATCCATACTGGGACTCCAAAGATTAGATGGTTAGATGCCCTAGGCAAGTTTTGCAATGATGGAAAAATAAAATAAAATGTTAAGAAGACAAAAATTATGATATTAAAAAAACGGGTGGGTATTAAGCAAAGAAAAAAAATGGATATCCAATGATATCACCTTAGACATTGTTAAAGAGTTTACATACTTAGGGGTACAGCTGTCAATAAATCTGGGTTGGAGTAGACACACAGAAAGAGCTAAAAGAAAAAGTATGTTTGCGCTCAATGTAATAAAAAAAATGTTCCATTAGAGTCCCTGAAATTGCCCCAAAACTATCGGATAAAATGTTTAATTCAGTATTAGAACCAATTATAGCATACGGAGCAGAATTATGGGGAACAGGGGTTAATTCTCTTTTTGCCTCCCTCCAGACCGGTTATCTGAAACACATTCTAGGAGTTTCTACAAGCACAGGTAATAGCGGGATTCTGTGAGTATTCGGATAATATTCACTAAACTGTATTTTAAAATTAAATTCACTGTAATATTGGCTTCTCATCGAAAGTGGTAAGAAGAATGAAATTGTACTAGAATGTTACAAAAACAATAGAGATGTCGGATGGTGCACAAAAATTAAATTTATTTTAAATAAATTAGGACTTGGGGACTTCTGGCACAATGACGTAAATAAATACAATTATGCAAATATTTTAGAAAGCATCAAAATAGAACTCAGGAAACTAGATAAGATAGAATCAGTACTCGATAGATTAGAGAAGCGTTCTCTTATTGTACAAACGGTGGCCACTGGGGAATGGGGACGAAAACCATATATTGATTGGTTAAATAAATCAGATAGAGCAGGGTATGCATGATTTAGGTTGGGACGTTGGAAAATCCGAAAACTACGAGGAGAGTTAAATAACACTTGTCCACTCTGCGCAGAAAAGGAAGAATGGATTTACATTTTATTGTTTTGCACCAAAAACGAACACAATCGTAGCGAATGGCTTTCCGAACGGGACTTTAGCGAACGAACAAGAAATATTGATCTGGCAATAGAAATTATGAGGGATAACAGATCAAAGGTAGTGCAACTCCTGAGCAGATTCTTTAGTATTGTCAGGGGGAAAAGAGAAACTAAGATTTTGGAAATTTTACAAGAATGTGATTCTGCCGCCCCTTCTTAAATATGTTTCACGTTATTTGGAAGCTCAAAAAGAAAGGAAGAACGATTTCTTAACTTATGATTTCCTCTTCAGGGTTGGAATGGACCTCGACTAAATCAGATGAATTTCGCTGCTGTGATTTCCCATTCCAACTCTACGATAATCTTGACAATTTTAGAATATTGCATTTTCTATAGAGGAGATAATGAGATAAACATGTAAAGCTATCCTTCGTTCACCCTATTTAATCGTATACATCACATTTTTAATGTATCATTAAAACGAGTGTTGCGACAGACTCGAGCTATTCTTTACATTTCTTGAGAATGGATACCCAGTCAATCATTACCATTATGTTAATGAGAACTGAATGTGAAGAAGTAGAATAATAGAAGAATGGAAGAAAAGAGAAATTGGAGTAAATTGGTAGAATGTGGGGAAGGGCATTGATGAAGGGCAAGAGGTGCCCATAATGCGGTCATTAGCTGGCAGAGGAAGGAGCAAGGCGCATAACAAACGCGAGCAACGGACAGACGGCCTCCTAGGAGCCACTGCATGCTACGCATGCGTGGGAGCGTCTCGGACGCCTCTTGTCTTTATAGAGAAAGAGAGAGGAGGACTCTCCTCCACTTGTTATTCTTGTCTTCATTTCTCTTTACCTTTCATTTCCGAATTCTTATTTCTATTTCCTATTCTATTCTATGCTACAACTTTTGCGAGAGATGCTGAGAGAGACTGTTGCTGATTTTTTGAGTCTCCTTTTCCACATTCAGTTTACATGCCAATAAAATCTTACTTTACATGTATCATTTTGCTTTCTGTAACACTCTTCTTTCACATTCCCTTAAAATATCATTTCACGATAAATTGTTTTTTCTGATGTCTCACAATCCTGCGCTTAGGCAATTAACATTGGTAAATTCTTCAAATATCTGTTTTTGTACATATATTTATTCTGGTAGTTATATAATCTCTTCATCATTCTTATAGGAAACAGATACCTACAGAAGTGTACCACAATAACATCTAAGAATGTTTTTTAAAAGTCAGAAACCTCACACGATGAAGTGTTGATTATCCACTCCAATATATAACTGTGAAATGCGAAAGTGTGTTTGTCTGTTTGCTACCTAATCACGATTAACCCCTGAACCGAACGCAATAAAATTTGGCAAGAACAGAGTTAAGACGTTTCGGAAGAACATAGACCAACTTTTATTTTTAAAATGCGTGAAAAGAAAGATAGAAAATGATATTAAACATAAATGGCGATGAAATCGAAAAAAAGAGAGGTATATTAGCTTACGCTGCGATATGGAAGAACAAACGGCGATATTGAAGAAGAAAAGCAGTGTTCCTTATAAATTAAACATTTTTACTAGGACGTGATTTCTTAGAGCTTCCATTGTTTTACAAATATTAATGCCGCAGCAAGCGCAAAGTGTTACTGAATTTACATTAATTACTCTTACCACATACAGATATTAACTTTGTATGTTTTTGGATTACTAAATGAACCAGCATGATTCAGTGATTTTCTAAAATTTTACGGCAAACGTAAAATTGAATTTTAATTTAAAGGAACGAAAGTTGCGAACAAAATAAGGTTTTTAAAATCAAATTCATTTTCTCTTTGAAAATAAGAGGTACATATTTAAAATGTAAGACTATGATTTTGTAAGTGCTCAGAAAATATTTGTAATGACACCTCTTTTTTATCTAACTGTGAAGTATGATTGGAGAAAAAGGGATATTTACAAAAAGTTACTTTATAGAAATAACTTTATTGTTTTCGCCTACAATTAAACTGCCTTTAATTAATCAATATAGGAAAAAGATATAGGTATAATTGAACGAATGGTTGGATCTAAAATAACCTTCGTTTAAATAATGTTGAGAGCGATTACTGTGCTCTGGGAGATAAATTAATTTTTGTGATTCATTGTGACGAGATATTGCTATCACTATACACTCCGTAATCCAAGAAAGGTTTATTGTATTCTTTTTCTATTTGCCCCTATGTAGGTCAATATCACGACAGTAGTGGTAGCGTCTTCGGTCTCTAATGAGACCCCGTTGGTCGAACTAGGTGATATTTTTGTAACAACTCAAGTATATTTCGGTAACAATAAGTACCGACTACATCCCCCGCNTTTCAAATGGGGTTGCCGTCACGTACTCCAGGCAATTGTCTCTGTTCTAACTTAAGTTTTCTGATTATTCAACATTTCACCCTTCAAATTCCATCTCCCAAGGAAAAGAGTTGGAGGAAAAGATCTGTTCCTCACCGTAAGATATTAAATAAATAGAAAATCACTCGGTGTTCCCACCACTGTGCTCATTATTTAGTGTTTTCTTATTCATTATTTCGTAGTTATACCCTTCGGAAAATCATCTGACCCACACTACAGCAGACCAAATACTATGATAATGAAAAGCATTATTTACCTTTTCATCACAGACCTGTAGTGGAGACAGTTCAATATTAGCTTGGAATATGGAAATATAATACTACAGATATTAAATGTTGTGAAATTTTTATACTTTGTACATAAATACATGATTGTAGTAAAACAAAATTATGAAGAATCGGTGGCTAAAATTTTATTTGAATTTAACAGGTTTACTATTTGTTTAGTAATTTGATTTCAAATATTTGTATTACAATGAAAATGCGTAAAGAGAAAGATTTGGATATGGAAAGTGTGTATTGAATTTTCAATCCATATATTTTTTGTTTCATATCTGTAAATAAATTTAATATTATCTTTTTCTCTGATTTTGCTATTTTTTTTACTGTCTGACATAAAAATTTCTGACGTCTTTATCTCTATCAATTAGAGAACGTGATCTCGTCACCAGCCCCAAACACTCATTCATGATTGCCGCTCTGTCAATCGCCATCTATGAACAAAGTCACCACCATCATCACCACCGCTGCGCCGCCGACCGCGTGTGTCTCATGCATGTGAAGCATCAGTCATCGTGGGAGCGCTGCATTCGCTTCATCGGAACTGCAGAGCACGTCCAAGGAGGCAGCGGTGGGGCGGGGCGGCGCTGCGGCTGCAATATATACTGGGGCCGCTGCGGGCGGCACTCAATGAGCAAGACACTGCGTCACGCGGTCGGGCGACGAAGTATGGACTCGGCGCAGTGCACTGGTACGGAAAAAGTTCATCAGACGGGATCTTAACACAGCAGACACTGTGGGTAGTTTTTTCTGGGGGTTTTCTTTATACTCGCTATGAAATGTGTCGATCAAAGGATTCTTCTCTCTCCCACTCCGTCCATGCTCGTAACCAGGATTCCAATTGTACCGTTTGGACAATTGGATACATTGATACATTGCCTGTTTCCGGACAATAAACAAAATAAGTTCCTCAATGCGTTCATGTATACGTTTTTCTCTTCCTTCTTTTGTAATTTCTAGCTCGGGAAAAAACGTAAGACGCGCATAGTATTGAAAAGTACAGGAAAGCAAACATTATAAATCACAATTTCTTAAAATTGGTCTTCACATNGTAAGACGCGCATAGTATTGAAAAGTACAGGAAAGCAAACATTATAAATCACAATTTCTTAAAATTGGTCTTCACATGGAAATTCATAAAACGATACTTTTATCATTAACTTTTTTAAAAATAATTGTAATTTCAGTTAGATATTGAAATAGTTGACGATAGAAAAATTGAATAAACAATACAATTGTTTCAGAAGAAAAAAATATCTTGTTGATATTTTAAAAAAATAGTGATAATTGGAACACATTTTGAATCAAAATTATAAGAATTATTAAGTCATTCAAATGATGTATTGTTTATTGTTATATTGAGAGAGTTCGTGGAAAGGTGTGAGAGATGAAAAACTTGAACACATTACGATATTTTCATTTCCTGCAGTCACTGATGGAGATGAAAATGAAACAATTCAATCATTTTTAACAATATCCACCGTCTATTGTAAATTTTATGATTTATGTCAGGGTACCGAATTATTTTCTCTGAATAATACAGCAAGAATATAAAAATATCATAATAATGAATGTATCAAATTTATAGTTTATATGTATAAAGAAAATACATTTTTTGGCCATAAAAATAGTAATTAAATGCTTTCTGTATATTGAAGCATAAATAAAAGAATCAGCTATTTAATCCATAGAAGCATAAGTACGAAGACATCGTGGGACAAGACGACGGCAGCGAGTGTGGACGACAGGCAGAGACTCAGTATATGGACGACCAACGCGAGACATAGTACTCTTCTTCAAGGAAGATGCGACTTCTCCGTGACTCAAGCTGTCCCCAGTCCCTTTCCTTATATTACAGATCCACCCTCACCGGGACTCGTTCCCACTAGTTAGTCGTAACCACCTTCCCCGCTGTACTCCAGTTCCCAATGCGACTCTCATAGCTCACCACTCACGTTTCTCTCAGAGAGAGGGATTCACTTTTTGTGAGGCTCTCTTCATTAGCTTTAGTGATTTCGTTTCACTAACTCCTTACTAGGGTTCAGCTCTACTCAACATTGATCCTCGATTTTTTAAATTTTCTTTGCAATTCAGACTCTTAATAGGATGGCAATGTGAATCCTGTCTCTTTCAATTAAGGTTCGACTAGCTCTTATATTAAATTTAAACAGCGAACGTCGATTATTTATTATGATTGTTAATCCGAAAAGAGATTATTCGCTGATGATCATGTTGCGACTTCTGCATTAAAGGAATTTCTTATCATTTTAAGAAAATATTTTGAGAGCATTTTATAATTATCTGATCAATCAATATTCAGCATCAATAATTTAACACACCAGTAACATCACACCAATTCCACCAATAGTTAATGATTTCAACAATGAACAATATAAATATTACATTCTAAACCCGTTAAGGCCGTACATATTTCGATTAAACGATATATTCTGTTAGTAATTTGTTAATAACGATGAAAATTGGGCCCATTTAGATCTCAAATCACTGTGTATTTGAATGATCTCATGAATTTAAAAAACGAGGCATTACAATAACACATTTAATTAAATTATTCTCTAAGAATTTCTTCTGTTTCTTGAAATATTCAGATNCAGATAATTTATTCTTTTTTAACGACTACTATTTTTTGTATGACGCAAAGCAAAATGAAGCACAAAAAATTGATACTTTCCTAAAATATGAAAAATTGAAATAATGAATATTTTACTCAAAAAAATTTCAAATATTAATAGAATATTTGAAACCACAATCAATTTTTTAATAACACTAAAAAGTTTGATTTATACCATTCCTTCATTTTCTCAAATATATATTATTATAGGATGTGGAATAATTCATGAATGAGTCATCTCTTTTAAATCACAGTCTCTCCGAATTTTAAACCGACCTTTACTTTCTTTACCTTCTAAATTTTTGTTGAAAAATTATTTAAAAATATTAACCATATATTAAAACTATTCACCCTTCCTCGTAATAAGTGTATAGTCCAATGTTCAGTCATTAAAGTAGTCACCAATTGTGTGAGTTAAACTCAAGAAATCTCAAACTCACGTTCAATTCTGAAAATATGTTGAATTTCTCTAAACAGACACATTTGATGACAAATTTATATGGTAGCTAAGGATCTTCGAATCACATAAAAGTAGCAAATCTACCTGAACAAAAGAATAAGACCAAATTTTCCTCATCCTTAATAGCTTTATTTTCTTTTAACGGAATGGATGATAAAAGAAGGAAAAATATTAAAAGAGATTTTTCTTGCCAACGGGATTCTAGTTTAGGTCGAATGCTGATGTAGTGGTGCATCGAGGCAACGCGGGTGCCCGCCTTGTATCCGTGGCCTTTGACCTAAAAGCGCTTGCCAAAGGGGTTGGTCTCCGCCTCCACTTACTTCGATAGCTCTTAATCTCCTCGCGACTGTAAAGCTCTCGCGCTTCAATTTGCAACCAACACCCGCAGAAACATTTGAGATGAATGCTCTTTTATTTTTCTCGGAAAATGTTTCTACCGCGACAGCATTGTGGAGGTGAAGTTTAAGAGTAGTATTATCGTTGGGAACTCTAAGATGTATTACTACTTAATAAAGGATACACCGTTCGTGTACTCATGTATATATGTATGTGTATACACACACACACACACATATATATATATATATATANACCATTTCTGAATAAGTTTTAAATTATATTTCAAATTTAATTGAGTTTCGTTTTTTGAAGTGTTTTGTGCGAATATGTTCATCCGTCGGAACAACGAAGCCAACTCATTATTGTTGTATGATCTGATGACGTAGGAAAACGAACGAATGTTAACCCTCACGCTCCAGCTCCTCCGGGAGGTGGTTCCGCCCCGGCAAGCAGTGGCCGATGGCCATGCAAATGCTGCCGGGGGCAGGGGTCAGGGCTCACAACAGCGGCAGCCTTCATCTCCCCCTCCCCCTCTTATCGCACCACGACACCTCCATCGTACATTCATTTTTACCACAGCGCTACTTCAACCGTAAACTTGGGTGATATCTTTTTATGCTGAAAAGAGAGTGGCGAAATTACCATAAACTCTATTGGCCTGTCATATTTCCGCAGGCGTCTTGAGGAAAGCAGTTCAAGGAAATGCACTACAAACATCTACCCACCAATATCTTTGTAGGTGATCCATTAATGAGAAATTAATGGTAGAAGGATTACACAAAACACACGTACTCGTACCCACTCACACGTTCCAGTCTACTATTGACCTAAGCAAATTTAACAAATAAAAAATGTTATCACTAATATTTCAATAATTAGATTACATAAAGTAAGTCAATACTTTGTTCCATTTGTGCAATGTGCATTTTGAAATGAAGTATATGAAATTTATTTGTCTCTCATTGGAAGCCACGCAAGTTTTATGTGAGCAATGTGAGTAAAGCACTCATTATTATTTAATACAGACAAAAATTGCACGTTCACGTACAACACCGCGATAACTCAATGAGAACCTGATTTTTTAGGAAAAACTTAAATTGATACTCTTCGTTCAATGTCATATCTTAGAAGTCGGTATTCCGAAATATCCTTTCTTAGTAATCCTCAGCAACGCATGAGCAAAATCTCGTTAAACGTTCAAGGTACTATCTGTCTGTCCACTAAGAGTCAGTAGTTCAGGATGACGAGACAAATATTTTACTCCTTTTGATTCATTTTAAAATTTCAGGTTTATATATATTTGATTCATTAATATTTATGTACAAAAAACTGATGACATCTTAATTACTTCATGTGATATAGCGAAAGTAGTTCTCTGTCGTAACAACCAAATCTCGGAAACATGTCAACCTTTTTATACCCATCAAATACAATACATCGGAAAATCCAGAAATCTGATTTTTGAATGAACACATTTATGTACAAAAACCGAGATAATATCTCAATTGATTCGTGAAATAAAATGAAAATAGCTAAATTCTGAAACATCTTTCACCCAATTCACCATTTTAATATCGGAATCTCTCTTGGTGAGTATGTACGAAAGCAACATTCCATTTAAATTTCATGTTGTCATGTTAAATATTTTTTCTATTTCCATAGATAAATGAGTCATTCAGGCAGAACAACGCATCAAAAGTTTTCATTTCTTTCACCAATATCAAAATTAAATATTAAAAATTCTAGTTATTACTTTACGACAATTACATACTTAAACCGAGAGATATCTCAATTAGTTCGTGAGATAGTGCGAAAGAAATGTACAGTACCGTAGGCGTGAATGACAAAAATCTTTCCACTCCTTGCACTCATTACAAATGAAATACCACAAAAAACACCAAAACCAGTTTCTATTCATCTGAATTAAAATTTCGAATACAAATTATCAAAACATATGTCAATTTGTTCGTGAGATATAGTGAAAAAAAAAGCTTCTTTAATCTCTTCATACTTTTTTTGTGTGTGTTGATGTGTGAGAGCGTGAGTCAGTCAATAATTTTACAGACGAGATCTTATGGCAAATATAAGAATTTCAAGCGCACTACGTTTTCAAACTAGACTCTAGAAAGATAATATTTTCATGATTTTGTGCCTTACGAAGGTGGATCAGCCGATGATAATGTAGATTATAAGTTTGTGTTGTGTTAATCCTAAGTTCAGTGTTAATCCTATTTTTAACATGTGCTTTCAAATCTGTGTACTCAAGTTTCTTGCGAAAAAGTCTTTTCCATCCTTAACTGACTGACGGAAGATAGAACATAAAGTAAAGTAAGTATTGATATGGTACGAATGAGAAACCTCGTGATTACTAGATGTTGCACATAAGGTGAATCGTGGAGTCAGGGACTCTAAGGAAAAAACAAAACAAGACTTTCGATATATACGCTTCTTTGAATATTTTAATGTTAGTTATATTTACGATGATGTCTACTATTTCTGTAAGATAAACGTTAATGCAATTTTCATGTTATTACCTTATACTGCTGGACTATAAATTTCCAATGATAAAATAAAAGAATCCTGATGAATTATGAAGCCTAAACTATCATAATTTATTGCAAAACAATTTGGAATATTAATGCGTTTCAAACACACTACACGCATCACTAAATTAATAGCTGGTGCACTGACAATAAGTCCCTCTTCAGTGCTAGACTTCTAGGGAAAATCTCAGGAACCACATTTTGGGAATACTACATGAATTACTAGCATTCGTGGCGGAAGATCTGGAAGTCTGATTTCATGGTGACGTATCGCTAGAGCCTCCTTACCCTCGTGGTGATTCAACTAATGTTACTCTTCACTAATGGAGGAGGGACTCAAATAATGGTGTTCATTCAGAATGAAAAATGGAGGAGGGACACAACAAAATTTGCGAGGATCTCGTAAGCTGCCAGTACGACGCTGTGTGGAACACACTGCGAGAGAGGACGAAGGGAATAATGATGTGGGAATATGAGTTTAAGGAATAGGAAATAAGTAAGATAAGTAATTAAGGGAGGAAGATAAATAAGAAGAGATATTTTTAAGAAATGGCAGGAAAAAAACAAAACTGCTTTATTGCTTCTGGTAACATGAGCAAAAAATTGTTATAATACAATAACAAATAATATTACAAAACAATGGAAAATATAACATATACATATAAAACAATAGAAATTTGAAGGAAAAAGAAACAGAGAATGCGTTGTGAGAAATAATCTGAAAGAAACAAGAAAAACAAAATACATTTTGTGTATATGGTAGGAGTGTTCGATAATGTGCAGTTGTATTACATAATAGATGGACTCTGAAATATGGGGATAAAAAGGAATTATAATTCATACTACAGTCCTAATTAGTGAATTAAAAAATTGTTTTCGAGCTAGGTACAAACTTCACGAGAAGCAAGAAACGAGAACAGTATGGATGGTCACTGAGACACTATGTTTTGAAATTCTAATTTCAAAAGGGTGAATTAGAAATATGATAAAATTGACGAGCATGAAACCGATAAGTCCAGCAATTCATCAGTCACGTAGAAAAAAAATTCAAGATTTTGCGAATGACTAATGAAGACAGGAAGCCGAAATTGTTTCTTCCAATTTGTGAGTGACTTTTTATGTGTTTTATTTTCTATTTTTCATTAACTTTAAATCCATACATACACCACAGAAAGCAATACTAATCTTTTAGGCAATAATTGTAGTCATAATACAAAATTGAATGTTAAATTAACTGTCTAAACTTGTATTGGTTTAATAAATGACCAATAAAATGTCAGCAACAATTTCTCTAGAGTAAACAATATGTGAAAGAAATTTATCTTGCATATGACCTTTCATTTCAAACGAACAAATTTCCTCTCTTCATGATAATTCATTATGCTTTTTCCTTCTAGAGGATTTGATGACGCAATTCTGATCAGTGTACTCGAAGAATCTACTTTTTTCGTGAAACACTCGCCGGGTTGTGGAGCATATCAATTACACGACGAAGTTGTGTAGAAAATTTTCTTTCAACAAATTAGTGATTCTCTAGTATGTGAAATAATGAAACAATATTTTGAGTTCAGTAAATGAAAATCTTAAACCATTATCCTTGATATGTGTATCAAGATCATGGAATGAATTTACGTGTCGACTCATTGATTGAAAAATATTAATTAAATGATATATCATGCGGTTTTAAAATAATGGGGTGGAATTATTTTGAGTAAATACGAAATAGGTGTTTTATACATCAGTATTTATATTTACTTCAATAAATATTTTTTAATTAACCCTGTTTCCATTGAGAGTTTATTGTTACAGTTAACCCACTTAGGTGCCAAAAGAAAAGTTGTGGTTAATAGATAACTATCTGAAGCAAGTACGACTAGAAAGAGTTCGGAGCAGAAGTTAATTGTATATAGACGAAGGTCTTTATTTGCATGCCGTAGTCTCAGGTGTTGCAGTGAACATGGACTTAGCTGAGGTTATACGTCACAACAGAATTACAAAGACGGAAATCTGGATTAAGAATATGCTTGGAGTTCTATGCATATGCACATTTTATCTTTTGCAAACAAGGTATTGATTTCATCGAAACACTTCGTTTCAAAATATACAATCTAATACAGGAAATGTAAATCTCATTGTATGTATGTATGTCTGTATGTCGTTTCGACCAGCTGAGGACCATGAATGTCGAGTGCCAGTAAGGCTCAGTTTTGGGGTGAGTTTACTCACTAGACACATCGTGAATTTTACCGAGATCGGAGGAACAGCGTCTTGATAGGATCCAGACTGCAGTATCTGAGCATTGCAACTGCGGTTGTTAGTCGCAGAGGGCGGTTGTGAACCGCAGAGAGTGAACTTTTCATACCTCACTGAGACATGGAAATGAAAAGCTACAAATTTTATCTTGCCCCACCTGGGAATTGAACCCGTGATGACTTGGTGACGAGCGATCAACGAATACATGGTCTCAACAAATTCAGGATCCCAAGAGATCTCTGAGATAGAATAATAGCATGAACGATATATGATTCAATATCACCAAATAGGACTATACTAAAAATACTATTGAAGTATAATAAAAATAATTAAGGGTTAAGTATTGAGTCACGTGGAACGCCCGTTGAAATTGCTGAAATTTGAATTTTTACGATCTGCATTCTTCGATGTATTGATAGGTCAAAGTCTAGACCCGAATGCCACTGTCATTCAGTTCATTGATTAAATAAAGCAAACAGTACCAAATGCCTAATCTCAATTTTAGAAAATTACCGTTTCTAAAATGTAAAACACGAAATAACGTTTTTTTTTGTTATTGATTCTTCATTAATGACGAGAAATAACCTGGATATGGTTTCTTAAAAAAACAGAAAATGAAACAACATTCTACATTATCATACACCCAATGAAGCGTATGCACAAAGATAAATTATTCGAAAGAGAGAAAAACACATTAATATGAGCAGGAGAATAAAAACGAAACATGTCAGGCCCCGTATAATAACAAGAAAACCGATGCCTTAAACATTGCTATGAATATTCCATGCATATTTATAAAACTGTAGCCTCAATGTTGCTTTATCAACATTCGTACAAAATACGTACATATCAAGAATTTGATTACATCTATATATCTGTTGGATGTATATTGTTTTATGAATTGCGAATATAATAAGTAATTATTGATTATTCAGAACTCCTAACATGTACCTTGTATAATTAAATTTCATCGCATATCACTTCAGTTTGGTCTATTTTTATTAATTGTAGCGTTTCAACATCCAGAATACATTACAATTGGGTGCCACTAAAGAAATTCGCTGAACTCTTTTGCAAGCTCTCAATTTAGATCAGAACGAGTCATAATCATACTTCGCGCATGATGCAACAATGAGACCTTCGTGCTCAACAGTTGAACATCGAGATGCGAATTCGTGCTCTACAAATGAAAGATTGGGAAACGATTCATTGTTCTCTGCTTCTATGCATCAGAATAGCCGCTACTCTTTGGAGCACATATTGTATCTTTATTACAGGATACAAGTTGCCCTTTCTAATTGCTGGTTTTGGATTGTTCGAGAAGAGGTGAACAACAACCCACGAATCATACCATACGAAATGGTGAGTAAGAAATCTCAGCGAGCCAGGTCTTTATATGAAAGAAATCGGGTAGGATGTATTTCTAGTGACATCATCCACACCTATTTACTTTTTAAAACCCATGATAAACGTATTGTCTGAGTAATTGAAGTGGGAATAAATTAAATCATCTATGACGAGAGTGATTTGTAAAATAAAATTCTAGAATTTCACACCAGTTGTTTGTAGGTGGTATTTTAGTTGTTAAAGTTTTGACGGAAAAGTATTAAGTATTTTTTTAAGTCATGTCTTTTGACGAAGTTCGAACCCACGTTCTACCACTCAGTGATATCGTAGAGGCGAAGACTGAACCACTAGACTACCGCTGTCAGAATGAGGTATCATATCTTCATCCTTTGTCTCTAATGTCACTGTGTTTTCTTTCATCTTTTTTCTTGTCCAATGGTCTTTTAATAAAGTATGTTTTAAAAACAAATAACCGTTCTGTTAAGAACTTCTCCGTAGAGTTATTCGAGAACCCTCGGGTATCATCAACATAAACGTCTCATTTTCTACTCGACATATTATTATAGGCAAATTGCATGTTTATTTCATTTATTCGCACCTAAAAAGTTGAATATCTGTTTGATTATTTATCAAAGTTAATGAAATTTGTGAAACGGTCTGGACGAATTACGCCATCTGAAATTTTTACCCATCAATCGCGTTATTCGCATACCACACACACACACTAAAAAAATTGCCAACGTTGCGTTTTCATAACAACAAAAATTACCAACTACCAAAAAATTAAAATTGTTTATTTTGTAGTCTTTTTGAAGTGTACATATTGTGTAGGAACAAATAATGAGTCAAAATTGCGACAGTGGTGGCAGCGTCTTTGCATGCTCTGCATCGGTGAGAGATCTGGTGCAGTTTTAAACTCACCCCGGTTGAAAAAGCTGTGGTTTTCAGGCGGAGTTTCTCTCGCCTACTCCAGACATATATCGGTTCGGTAAAGTTCAACTCAACATTCCTTCTTCTCAAGTTACGGTAGAGTGGGAGAGCAGGACTCATGACCGGAGCGTCTCCATAAGAATTAAATGAAAAAAAAATGTTTTTTCAACTCTTGACCGGTCTTTTTCCTCCTGGAACTTATCGCATTTATTTAAAGTCGGCCTTCTGTCTCATCTTTTTTTCCATCTTCCACGTTTTAGTGCCAGGTTCTTTTTCAACCAGATGGCGTCTTTGTATCGTCGTTGGTACTGTCAGGGCTGTTTTTACAATGTGGTCTGGACGTCGTCTATGAAAGCATCCGTACCAGAGTTGAAGTTTCCCTACAAGCTTTTCTAGTGTCGTTGCAACGTTGAATCGCTCTCCAATATATTGGTTTATCCTGTCTAGTAATGTTACACCCGCAGATCAGCGTATCATGCGCATCTCTGTGGTGTGTAGTTTATTCAAATGTCATTTGTTTGTAGCCCAACATTAAGTACCTTGGAGTATCGTTTTGTCACACTGTGAGTCAGGCGGTGTTGGTCTGTATGTGACATCTGTATCGATTGTCACATCCGATCAGAGTGTTATTGTCAATGTACATCTTGAAGTCCCGCGGATTTGTGGCACCATCAAATATGCAGGACATATTTCGGCTCCGTGTTATTTCGGCTGATTTTAAAGCCATTATTTTTTAGTGCGTTGACCCAACAATTTAAGTTATATGTAGTTCTTCAACTAATTCAGATATAACAGCAACGTCACCTGCATACAAAATATTTCACAGCGCAGTCCGTTGGAGGTTTTTCGCCAGATAAACCATGGTTATATTAAACAAGATCAGACTGAGCATGGAACCTTGATGCACTCCAACCTTTAATGCAAAGCTTTTGGTGCAGTCTGCCAGGCAGACGACTTGTGTTGAGACGTCCTCATACGTGTCCTTACTTATGTTAATGTAGTGTTCCAAATCGTGTCGGAAGTGCCTCTCATATTAGGTCTCGAGGGACATGGTCAAAAGCTTTCTCTAAGTCTATAAATATCATGTGCATCTGTTTTAAACTTAAAATTGCAAGGAAACAAATATTTAGAAGTAGTAATTTATGATAGACTGCTATTCAATGACTATCTTCAGTATATTATAGACAAAATTAAAAATAAATATTATTCTTTACAGAGGATTGGATATAAAAAAAATTAGCATAGAGGAGAAAGACCCTTTATAAAGAAGTCTAAACCCTGTAATAGGTTGTGAATGCAATGTATGGGACACTGTGTGGTAACGAAGTGTTTTTAAGAAAAATTAGCTAGTCTTCAAAAACTTTTGCTTTGACTTCATGGCACTTATCACACAGTGTCAACTGAATCTCTGAGTAATAACTGGAATAATGCCTATCAATCTACACGTACAAAAAGTAAAATTTTGGAAGGTATCGGAAACAAAGGGAAATGTATGTTAATGGGAAAGAGATAACGAAAAAAAAAAGTAAAAAGGGCGACGAATTATTGTTTTCCAAGTAAGTAAAACTTTAAGTTTCTTCATATTTTACTGAAAAAAATAAAAAAAATGCTTTGGGAATGTAAAATTTGTCTTTTTCTTACGTTTTGATAAAAAAAAACTTCCGTAATTTCCCTCATTTTATAATTTTTGTTGAAAACGACCCTGATGGAATTTTTTATTGTCAAACTAATGGTACCTGAGAGGTACATAAAAATTGTGTGTTNATTAATTCCCTTTATCTGCAGAGAAATTATTCGCTTTAACAATAATATAATGTAAAATATAATACGTATGCTCATCAAGTCAGATTTGTCAGTTTTCTAATCATATTTATATCAAAGGTGCTGTCATCATTAGATGATGTTATTAGTTGTTTGTTAAGTGACCTTTTTTATTCAGAGGTCCATATCTTTCATTTTAGGCTCGAAAGATCAATGGACCCGCATTCCCTTTTCTGATGAGTGGAAGATTCTAAAAAGTTAAATTCAATGTTATTTTTAGTTCGTTTTATCATTAGCAAAAAAATTTCGTTAAAAATTGTTTGCGTGTTAAATAAACTAAATTTGAAGAATTGTAAGTACTTTAATCATTTTCTGTATTCTGTACGAAAATTCATCTTAATTACTTTATTGTGTCAAATTTCATTTTATTTTCTAGTTTTTTTCTTCTTAAAATTTCCTAGCCATCTGTTTGAAGCTGTGAATCCCTGTGCTTCAAGATTTTTCGGAAAACCTTACCCTACTTCCTGTGACGTTGGTCTTGTACAGTTATTTCACGCGTTCTTCTGAACCACAAAAAAGTAACTTCATTTTCCTTAAGGTTGTTACTTTAATTGTTAATCAATTTTGCAGCTCCATGATCCATTTTCACTCTGTTCAAACTATTAAAGACACACGATTTTCTTTTAGAGCTCACAGAAGTTTCCTTTAAAGGAATATGGACCTCTGAATAAAAAAGGTCACTTAACAAACAACTAATAACATCATCTAATGATGACAGCACCTTTGATATAAATATGATTAGAAAACTGACAAATCTGACTTGATGAGCATACGTATTATATTTTACATTATATTATTGTTAAAGCGAATAATTTCTCTGCAGATAAAGGGAATTAATAATAATTTCAATGATGTTAGCTCACAACAATGTTGTGCCACTGTATTAAAAGCGTGTCAAAAGAGGAAAATATATGTTTAAGGAAAAAAACACACTCAATATTGTGAAATATGTCTTGCAATATACTACTTGAAATCTACAAACATAATGAATCACGTCTCAACAGCTAGATATCTATATTAATAGAGTAGATGTTTACAGAAATAATTCTGGAGACAAGTTCATAATATTTTTTTTTGTTTTTTACAAAAGTTCATATTGAATAAACAAGGCTTACCTTAGGTACCGGAAGTAAAGCTTGGATCCTTCTTTCCTAGCAACTTATTTCTTTTTTATGTCCTTTGGATAGTTACTAGTGCAACTTGGTGCAACACAGGAAGGCATTTTGACTCGTAAATTTCTTTTAAAACGTTCAAATGAGTAAAAATTGTCATATTACACGTATAACACACACACCAATCCTCAGGCAAATGGAACACCAATGGTATCTGGTGGCAGTGACAATTTTGGGTCTACCTTTTGCCGGAAAAAAGGCGACCGATTAATTTTCTTCGTATACCTCTATGATGTTTCCTTTTGAGGAAAGCCACGTGCAGTACTCACTGCGGGATGTGTCTCCTTCGTGCCGGTAGCATGGTTCCTAATTTGCTGAAAACCTAGCCAACGTATTTTAACATACCTGCAGTTTTTAATTTTCATGTGGTTCCTAGGAAGCAATGAGAATCATTTTAGAAATGGATAATTTTAATCCAAGCAGAATTTGCAGTTGTGGACAAAGCGTGTTCACGGTAGGTTTTCTTCTTCTTCTTGGATTTTAGGGCTTGCTAGGCCAATAGAGCCCTCACTGTAGGTTTTCGTGAGTAACACTTGTTTCCTCGACCTTGTATTCTACCGCAATATTCATCCACATTGACTCGCCTTCCTCATCACATATCATCCGACTCGATAAGATTCATGGAAGAGATTCCGGCACTTTTTTTAATTCCCCTTTCACTTGAGTTATGGGACCACACCATATCCTTTATCTTCGACACCTCGTAGAGGGTAAAAGACGCGAACAAGACGAAGAAAATGTATATTGCAATAAAGGAACAACTGAGATGAAATACATTAAATCTACTAAATTTCACCCGGAGGTGAAATACACTAAATACACCAATTTTCTGAAATACACTATATTTTACTGGAAAAGGGACAAAGTAAGCATTTTTTGCAATTTTTGATGTTCCCATTTTATGCGTTAATAATATAATGCGTTTTATATAATCTGATTTCTGTCAAAATTTAATGTTTTTTCAAATACCTCCTTAAATTTGACGTACCTGTTCCTAAATTGAGTGTTTTTGACAACATTAACTTGACTTAAAAAGTGGGTCAGAGTTCGACACCTTAAAAAGTTATTTACTTCAAAGTAGGTCAGAAAAGGTAAATTAAGAGTTACTCTATCGATGTATTGTTTACTTATTTACTAATAGGTGATGTTTTGTTAAGTTCGGAATAACAATAGTAATGAAGTCATGACCTTTCAAACAAATAACATCTCCAATTACGGCCACATAACCGATTATAAATTTTTATTTTTTCCTAGCGCAATAAAAAGGGTATACCAGTCAAAATTCTTATCACTATACGAGATATATGCGTTATATCTAATGTATTTATTTGTATATAATGTTGGTGTTCTATTCTTCATTGAAAACATTTGTCTCTCTGTGAGGGTAAAGAAAAATTATAGCTTATAATGTTTTTCCAATTTATTTACACTTACATAGTTTTTGAAGAAGCATGCTATTTTTCCACATTAATGTTCTTCCTCTTCGTGTAATTAGTCAATCTTGCGTTCTAGAGGAGTTTTGTTCGCTCGTGTGCAAATATTAGAATAGATCATTTGAGAAAAAACACATCTGCATTATTTGGACATATTGCATTTATAGCTATTAGTTCTTAAAGAAAAGGTTTATGAATACTTAGATATAACACTTCATAAGTACATCCCCACTGAAACACTGGACAAATTTTATTCAAAAATATTTGATCGTCCGACTTCTAAGATTGATCTCGTATCATTACTTACTCGTATCAATTTTTTTTTTGAATTAGAACCTACTTTGAAGTAATTCTTCGTTGCGTAATTTTCGGGGTATACCAATTTCGATCTTCAAAGAAACATCCCCACAAAAGCATTTCATGTTTCCGATTAGCACGCCAGAAAAACTTTTCATTTATCGGAAATCACGAACATTCATTTCTTTTGATGAACTACGCTGATTATGATGTTGATGTTCATTGTAGGTTATCAGTAGGTAATTAATTTTGTATTAATATTTACATATTTCAGATTAATCTAAATATCTGTGAATTGTAGTATTAGATCATTCTAGAAGATATCCAAAACGATTAATGCTCGAAAAAGAAAAGAAAAATATCCTGACTCTTTGGATCATGAGTAGAGATAAGACTTGGATAATTCTGAAAATTTATTTTCTGTATTTGTTGCGGATCCTATGTCCTCCTAATTGAAGGTTGTGGATAATATGTCTCCTAAAGAACTTTCCAGTTAGATCTCATCCGTACGGAGTTCACCTAGCCTATCAACTCTATTTTAAAATGCGTACGATTTTTCTTTCAGAGTGATCTGAAATACAATAAAAGCTATTCAATATTTCTCAGGTTTAACTGCGTCTCCTTAACAATACTTTTCACTTTTTTACCTCGCAATTTTGGGAGAGTGAGTTAACCTTACACGAACTGAAAAAGGTATTTTGTATTATATGGCATAAATAGGTTTGGGAAAAATACGCAGATTAATCAACTATAAAGAATTCACTTTCCAGGTAGGAGGTTAATTTCAAATGTTCAAAATACGTTTCACCAACATCTTAAATAGGCAGTTGATAATTTGTAAGTACAATTCACTCTTTATTACTCTTATATTAAATTTAACGAAATAAATTATTTAGCCCATATTTTGTCACTTGAATACGAAAGCTAGCGGGGCCCAATGTTTAGCCGAATACGCCATCAAAGATTTTCTCCAAGGTTATTGTGTATTGCCCGATCCACACTTCCGTACTTATGGAATGAGGCGCAGTTATTGTTACAAAGATGAAAGAAAAAACAGAAAATATTAGTAGACAAGAATTGTGAGATTTAACCGCTAAATGATACGAAAAAGATAGTAAATTCAAAATAGTGAAAAATGTGTCAAGTCTGATATTTATTGGTCAATAACTTTTTTTGTACAAAAGTGGATATGGAAATTCTATTACTGACTCCTTTATCCTGTCTTTTTTTTTTTGTAAAGTCGCAGATAACTACAACTGGTTGTTAAGTAAGTCATCGCAATATACAGTACGAATATTCATTAAAAGTGATAAACTTACGATGTACAGGAAAAAGTGATGCTGTATTACCATTTTTTTTCTAATTCTCTCCTGCTAACTGATCAGGAAAAGATGCATTAATTACGTCAGTTGCTATATTAGGTAACACTTGTCATATTTCCTTCGAAAATGTTGAAAATGAAAAGTAATCGTGTGTAGAAAAGTTACGAGTGTAGCACGTACAAGTGTGATAGAATCACCACCGAAGACAGACATACGATGAGAAATCAGTAAAGATCATAATATTTAATGACAAACGCTTTCTGCCTTAAATTCCCTTGAATAAAGCATGAATGTATTTTAATAGGCTAGTAATACGTGGAAAAAATAGGTGAAATGCATAGTAAAATATTGTAAAAATTATATTATTTTGAGCGGTAATTTAATCTATATAACTGTTGGAACTGTATAAAAGGACTTACGAGTTCATGAATAAAATTTAATCAAATTAATTTCATTAGATAATTAGAAAATAAACGTATTCACAAATTGCTGATGGTGTGATTTCATAAATAACGGAAAATCATATATCATAATGGAATATGGATTTTCTGAAATTATTTTAAGTGCATAAAAATAGCAAAACACATTTCTCGAGTTATTGATCCTTTCTCAGAAACCATGAAAACAATGCTATTATTTAAATAGCGTGATCTCACATAAAAAACTGAACTCTCTTTTGCTTTTCATTAAAAGTGATGGAATTGGACTTTCCCTTTTTTCAGGTCCACTAGTGAAATAACACTTCAACCTCTTTCGTGTTTTCAAAGCCCCCGGGCATTCGTCAATATGTCGAGCACTCAGCAAAAGGTTCCTGTAGTTCCCGCGAGATGGTGTTGACAGTGCTGGGAAAACAAGAGCAGTCCCTAACATTGCCGAGCAAGAGTGAAAGCGTGGCAATTCCAATCTACGTCCGACACGCGGGTTTCTTTCGAACGTATTCAAACTCCTTTTGTATTCACTCGAAGTTCCGATTCAATTCATCGGTGCGTATCAAATTTCAGCAAAAAGACGTAGCTCCGTTGCAAGATAAATGGTTTTATGTAGTGCTTAGAAGTAGGTCACCGTCGAAATTGCGGTAATATTTGAGCAAGAAGAATAAGAAAGGTCATATCTTGCTAACAATTTTTTCTTTATATAGGGTAATATAAAGTGATATATTTTTTCTTTATAATTGTGATTACGTAGGAAGTAGTGCAAATTTGTCTGCCAACAAAATATTGATGTACTGGCTAAACACAATATTTCAAGAATATCTCCATAAATTAAAAAAGACAAAATTATATCAAAATAAGTAAATTATGCACCAAATTAATAAAAAAAGTTAACCACAAAGAAGAAGAATATATTTACCATGTTCTAATCATTGTCTACGAGTTCTATTTAAAGTGAGAAGCCTATGGGTACACCACATCATACCTATATTGAGTTTAATGTATCACACATTGTATGAGTAACTGTTTTGCTTAAATGCCGATTAACTCTTCATGCAGGGTAATTTCGCTGCTCTTTAAATTATAAAAAAGCTGACCATGGGGCAGCATTCATGATGGTACGAATAGTCATTTTATACCTGAAGATACTATATTTTAAGTTTATTTCCGCAAACTTTAAAACTAAGCAACGTTTTATATCTCCAGCTTTATTCCACGTAATTCCGCATTTCTGATAACAATGCGATTATTCACATTTTAGAACTTAATCACTTTTTAACTTTTTTCTATCGATTTTAAAACATTATTCATAAACACAATTTCTTGTAAGATGTGTTTACCGCTCACATTCTCATTAATGCTGGTGTTAACCGCCAACAATGCCCAATATTTGTGCTAAAATCCTTTAGTAAGTAAAATTACTGGCATGATTAAAAATCCCGATAATTAAACAACATTTCTTTTTTTAAGAAAACTCAGGATCCATTAATTTACGAGTTTAATTTACCCACCATTTAACGAGTAGAATTGAAGGTTTCTAATTAGTTGACAATATATTATAGCCAAAAATGTATCTGATTAATTTAATTAACATATAATATATGCGAAAAATAAGAATAAAAAATCTACAGAAGAAAACCGATGGATTCTCACCACAATATTTAAAAGTCTTTAAACCACGCTTGTCCATTCGAAGTCATTGCCCACATCGAAGAAGATAATCTCGCTCTACATAGAGTACATAGCCGACAGTAATATGATGACACATCAACGTAAAACCAGGGTCAGAATGAATTTTTTCTAGTTCATTCTAAAACTATTTAGAAACGAAGATAAAACTACGATAAAGGCGGTTGTTTGATTTTAATCGATCAATCTCAACAACCAACTGCGGCTGGTTGCAGGCAGTTTCATCAATCCTGGCTCGACAATAAGTGTGAGCGACCTACTGTGTCTTATTTGAAATCGTTATTATAAAATACACACTGAAAAATTCGTATGATGTGGTAAGAGAACTGACTGAATATTTGGTACATAGCAGGACAGTAATGCGGCATCTCGTCGAAATTTGATCGCCACTTCACCTAGAAAAGGTTTTCGTTTGCCTACGGGAAACAGACTTACACGGTTTCTCTCCCAACGAGAAACCAACTTAGATTGTAGTCTGTTGGTAAAAAACGGATTTAATAATTTGAAAAGGTCCTAGCTGCAGATTTGTCAGATTGCAAGATTTTTTCAGAATCACTGTTTTTAATGTGGTTGCCTGGCACATGTTCTTTCTCAGAGCTAACCTATACTAAGCTCAATTCATGGGGGCGACTGTGAGTTTGACATCCTTCTAAGAATTTTATGTGCGTCTACCCTTCATTAGCCCTCTGTAGATCAATCCAAAACATTTTGCTGAACCTTAAAATAAACTTCTAAACATTGAAATACAAAAATATCCTTTTCAATAAGTTTTTAGGCTTAGTGTCATAAGAACTTAACTCACATTATATTTACTTTAAAATTTCAGATCAACCTTGTCAACCAGAAAACGGTAGTTTATTGTAACTCCGTAAAGAAAACGTACAAGAGTTTCCTTCAGCTGTCACCAATCGATGAACGTTTTTCTTGTGTAGCCTAAGATGCAGAAATGCAGCAGTGTGTAATAGTTAAAGAAGAGAGATATAAACTTCCCTTCCCTTGATACCTTTGCGAAACGTTATTACTGCAATGAGAATGAAAAATTAAAACTAGTTTACAATTTATTTATGAGGTGTACTTGTTGGATTAAACAAATAGTGATCTACGTTTTATTAGAAGTATCGCGTTGAAGTTTGAATTGGACTTCTTTGCACGGTTCACACGCTTTCACGAAGTTTGGAGAATAGAACATTAGTAAATAAAAATAGCATGAATCATACAGACTAGACCGTAATCAAATACTTTTATACATATTTCTTCCGTGTATACGTACGTGGAGAAGATGTGATAACTTTCGGTCAGGTGAAAATGGCGACGAGCTGGGAATCGAACATGGGACTCCTGCTTTGATCGCAGGGTTGTTAACCACTACACCACCCGTTCGCCTTCCACAACTCTACACCATTTCCACCCAGAGCTAAACCCCGGAAGACCTTAGAGAGATCCCTATACAGGAGATAAGTGAACCAGCGGCACACAATGCTGTGGGCACTTTATTACCGGTTAAAATGGCTTTGAAGAAATATGTACACAACGTATCTTAACACGTAGGTACGTGTGAAACCGGTAATAAAGTGCCCACAGCTTTGTGTGCCGCCTGGTTCACTTATCTCTATTACATAATTACATAATTCTTTAACGCACTATCACAAACTACGAATGTGTATTTAATTTGTGTTAATTACTTTATATTGTGAGACTAATTCTACCAATTAGGAGTCAGCGTGGCTCAGTGGATAGAGCACTGAGTTGCTGACTGGATGGCCGGGGATCGATCACGCCTCAACATCAAGACTGGCTCCCAGGCCTACTCAGCCTGCTATAAAATGAGTACCAGGATCTATCCTGGGATCGAACCGGTCGGAGCGAGATGCTGACCACATCTCTTCCTTCTGGTGCCGGGGTCAAGAAATCGCGCGAGGTCTACTCTCCGCGAAGGCCACAGCCCACAAAGGGCTGTACTGTCAGATAAGAAGAATTCTACCAATTGGTTATGCCTTTTGATTGTCAGCAACTGTCAAGGATTGCGTTGGTTGCACAACTGCCTTCCCATTTTTGAATTACAGCATTCTAGCACAGGGCGCCACCGTGCATCGATTACATTTTAAAGAGAAATGTAATTCAGGCCTCCAATTATGGTGATACTCAAAATGTGTTCACTGTGGATGCTCAACACATTATATGTTTGATGTGTTAATGTTCATGTGCATGATTTTATATTTATAAAATGGATTAATTGTGTGTCTTGATTTGTTTATGTGTATTATGTTTTCAATTACTCTCGTCTTCTTTGCATCCATATATTTAATATTGTTGATTAGAAACGGTTCTTTGCACATTTTATGTTCCTCTCACTGTTCCCCTGAGTGTATCGTTGTTTTGTGTGTGTGTGTGTGTTAAATTGAAATGCTGTTCCAATAGCATCATTTATAATCGTGTTACAAGAAGGTTCCGAAATATGAGACTTTAAAAATTCTGGACATAATAGACGAATGGACAAGTCTAAAAATTCAACCTGTAATTATAAAAAAAGAAAAGGTTAGATATTAATAATTAAAGTGTCATACTGTGTAATTGAACATTTAAAAACATTAACACTCAATGAAGATTGTAATATATTATTGAGTTTAGACCATAGTAAGTGCCAAGCTGTGTGTATTCACAAAATAATATTGGAGTGAGAGAAAAGATTGAAGTTAAGAAAATATTCGGAATGATTTGTGCACTTTGTATTTTTATTCATTTATGTCAAATAAAAGATTAAACTTGTTTTCTTCAAATAAATTCATTAATTTCACTACGTAAAATAATGAATTATTTTAATATATTATATCTCATTATTCCAAGAGGGAATTATACTGGTTTTGAGCAACCCTGCACTGCATATCCCTTAAGACTCGCAGCTCTTGGTCTTGTCTATAACGCAGCAGAGTGCGTAGCACATGTGTGAATTGCAGACATGTCCCTAGAGTCGAATCGCAATTAAATAACACCATGGAAATAGTTTTGGGGTGATTTAAGTCTACCCCATATTCTGGTTGTCCAATTGTCCACCGTCAAATAACTTCACATCTAAGGAAGTAAGAATATATGACAAAGATTGGAGGAGGCTTGGATGCTGACCGTACCACTGCACGGCTAAATACAATGATAACTACGCTGGCTAGTTTCGACCTCTTTGGGAAATTCTTCGACAAATGTGGAAAGCCAATGGGATTCTTACTGTACAGGGAAGAGGGGCTGACATGACACATAAAAGGGTCTAGCTGTCTAGAACCAAATGTGATTGTAAAGTAACACGTCAGCTCGTATTGTCCAACACTGCAAAAATAGAGCATTCCTGGGACAAACCTGATTTTTTCGCCCTTACTCCTGAAGCGATCAATTTGATCAAGAAACTGAATTGTGAAAATATTCTGAAATTTCTAAGTTTGTTTGATTATTTAACTTGTGTATATTATAAAAATATATCTCTTATTAAGTGAAATATATGTGTTTCATGCTATTTTTACGGTTTTTGCCGATGCTTCGGCTTTATTAATTTTTATATTATAAACGAGGAGTGACAAAAGTAATTTTTATTCAGCGAATGATCCCTGTTGTGTTTTTGACAATTATTCATTTCAACCTTCTACTTGCAAAATAAAATGAGTTATTACTTTTTCGAAAATACTGCTAAAAACGACCAGACACATTATTAAGAAATAAAATTTATACCGTTGCACTCAGAAGAATGCCATTATCACATTACAATTGAATTTAAACGTTTAAAAGTACTTACGCAGCCCTCAGCAAGTGATCTATAAAACCAAGTTTTCAATTAGCGACCAGCAATGGATTTCAGTGCTGCGCGTTGTTGCCGTGTATCACTCCACCGACTGGTATAGCTTTGTCAGCTGTGGAGTACAGCCTTCTGACTGAATACGGTATCGACTACAACGCGCATGACTATAATGCACCGCTGACCGATTATTCAAAATATGGTTTTATTTACTCGCTGGAGACTGTCAATAACTGTAAATCACGTTTTTTTTCAACATTTTAGTGAAAAAAAAATCATTCATAAAACCAAACTTTTCACTTATCCTGCAATTTCAAGAAAAACAAAATTACAAATCCATTGGTAGTAAATGAGTTTTTCCGCGATTTTTGTTGTACTCTCCACCGCTGTTAGAAGTGAGGGTTCTATAATAAAAAATCCGATAGTTGTTCGGGAACTATTAATTGTTGTACATTTTACACGGCAATCTTCCAAATCAAAGTTTCAAATGTCTTATCAAGTTATTGAAAAACTTTAGTTGAATAACAACAAATTTCCTTAAAGCAATAGTCACCTATTCAAAAGGCAATATTCTCATGATTTTTACACTTGAAACGCGCCAAACCCTTATAAGATACACATTGAACTCAAACCTTGTTATAAATCTATGAAGTTCACTAGCTCTTATTGTTCTCATTGTCTCGCAACGTTTGTCCTCGAATAGCAAACTGCATTAAAGTAGGTAGCCCTGATGCTTAATTTTCCCTCCATAACCATTTAAATTGCCTTGTTCCTTGTTTCTGCCTTCTATCATCTACTAACCAATAAAAAAACAACAACAATATTCTAATTAAATGCAAGTTTATTTTATGGTCGATACTCGGGATGACATGCGTTCTGTAGTTGGTAATACAAATGCCAACAGAAATGTATAAATAATTAAATGGTATTGCCTCACCAACATGCATGTATTAAGTAACCATTATGTCACGCTGATCCAATTATCATCATTTTATATACATGTATAATGACTGAACGTTTATCAAATACCGACTGAAAACAAAAGATAACATTCTCAAGAAACTGAACACCGGTCCGAATAATACAGAAAGAATCTGCAACCTCCGAGCGTTTGGACAAATGCAGTACCCGATACTGAAAGAAACTCCCTTAATTTTATTTCAAAGTGGGTTGAAAAGTGTTTCTAAAATTTCAAAGCAAATCCGTAACTATGTCCCAACATAGTTTATTTTATAATAATATCAAAATTAAATTATACATTTTAATTTTTCACTCATTTGGAGGGATAGTTGGGCTCAAACATAACGAATAACGAATGTTAGTACTTGTCTATTGCATTTTTTTTTCAAGATCCTTACCCTTTGTCTTAATTCACGTCTGCATATTGTGAATGAATAATAATCGATCTGGAGAGACCTCCCCGCAATACACATGTATCGAGCTATTCCCTCGATAGTGCCATGTTACGAGGACATGGCAATCGTATAAAGCTGATCGAGAGCTCATTGATGGAATCATTTTTCAAAGTTGAAGTATCCGGAACGAATATTTATTTTGATGAACTATCGGATAGAGAATTGTGTCCTCAATAAAACAATAAAGTTTTATTTTGCAACGCACTGAGATTCCGCAAGACTTGCGAATAAATGTGTGCCTTCATTGTACTGAAGTGAAAGGTGAATAAGTTCGCAGTTCACGGATCGATCTTCTTCTGTTACCTTCTCTTTTGTGATACTGTTTACATACCGGTGTACTCTAATTTGGTGTTATAACACTTTTCTGGATGTCTGTAACTTTTCTCGAGTGTACAGGTTACACCTGTCGGGGAAGAATTTTTATTGCTTCACAAGTCTCGATACGGAGATTGCTTTGCAATAAGATTCTTCCTCTTCAAAATAAATACTCAAAGGTTAAACAGGACAAGATTTATTATGCAGGATCAATGAAAACAAATCATTGAATCGTAAGCAAACAATAAATAACATCAGGGTGACAACGACAGGCGATGAAAGTTCTATGAATGATGCCTTTTTCTCGTTCGACTCACGACTTTGAGTAAGTTGGTTGTCAAGGTTAATGAAGTTCTCCTCCTCGTCACAAGATGGCACCTCTGGTGATAAATCCTGACGTAGTTAGATGATAGCGTTGGAGTACGGGTAGCTTGATACGTGATGGTGCTGCTGTCTAAGCCTCTGCGTGGTATCGTAAGAGGGCGCCTCGTGTCCTCTGATGGTGGAATTAGTTCCGCCGCAGATCGTAAGAGGGCGCCTCGTGGCCTCTTGGAGATAGAATTAATTCTGTCGCAGATCGGACGATTTCGCAGAGCTGGATTTCTTGGTTGAGGTCATTATCAGAGCCGGATTTCACTCAGCAAGAGAATCCGTCGTACTGATTTCACCGTCGTAGCTGTTGCTATAAACTAAACTTTGACAGCTGACGACGTTAGCGACGTAACACTGCGTCGAGGTTCGTCTATTGAACCTCTTCTCGAAACTTCTTAATAAACTGACCCGTATTCTCGAAGTTTCCTAACAAATAGGCGACATACGCTTGCTGGTCCATGTGGCCCGTGTGTCTCATGGAGTCTTCTAATGTTTACAATGTAGAGACTCTTGCGTCGTATGTAGAGACTCTCTTGCGGACGGTGTGTATTATTCTGGTCTTGGATCTGGAATCTCTGATACTTCGTCTTGACGACGGCATAAACAACATGTCGTTTACTGCTTTGGCGTGCCATCATGCATCTCTTATGTGTTAGATGCATGAGGGAGTTCATCATATACGTATTAAGGTACGTGTTTCGCCGTATATGTAGTAAGTTACGTCTACACACCATACATGGAAGGTTCAGTACGCAAATGAGTTAACCAAGTTCAATCCTTTAGAGATATTTCATATCAAGATAAACGCAAGATCTTTCCGATGAAGTAATTAACCAAGTTCTTAGTTCATCTGATGAATAAAAAATGAGATTCAGATCACCATAGAATTGACTAGGTTCAAAGAAAATTTTAAGAGGCAATATCTTTAAATTTGACTGGGTGGACATTATTTACACAGAGCTCCCTCCAAATAATAATATAATTATTTTTTATTAAAAAAGCACACTATATAAACTAATATTTCTTACATTTACTTCCCTTCACATCTTCGTATTTATTTTTATAAAAATAAATCAGTTTGAATTTATTCATTTTAATTAAATTTTAATTTAAATTAACTGTACAAAGAATTATTCATGTTAGCTTCATAAATTTAAAGCCACCAAATAATGCGTAACATTTATCACAATATTTATAAAGAAAAATGCGTATAAGGGTATTCGTCATGAATGATTTGTAGCCCCAGGGAACGGGGGATCTAAAAAGGCGTGTCTAAATTTATTGCTACCGAATGTTGCAATATTTTGTTATGTGTCTAAAATGATTCGTTTCTCCAAACAATATATTAGTACTGAAAGTTTCAAGCCATATTCACATTCATCGTTTCCCTGCATGTATTGTTTCGACGGTACTGAAGAGGAATACGGAAGACACAAAAGTAAATTTTTCAGGAGAGCAGTTCCCAAGTTCGGCACATACCATGAAAGCAGTCAAGATTCTCCAAAGTTGACTCACTTTCTATTTTCCATCTACATTTATAAAAATTGAGTAGTATCATGATACTTACGTAATCCTGCACCGTTGACTTTACCGAAGATGCGCATCAGTGGTCTAATTTCCAATTAGTATCAGTGAAGATCTAATTAATGAAAACAGTAAAAATATGGACACTGGTTACGAAAAAGGGATTTTCATCCATACCTCTATCAGAACGTTAAGCTATATGCTCATCCGGATGTCTTTCTTTTACATCTGGATCTGTTGGCATTGTTTATAAACAGTATTTTTCTTTTGATAAAAATCGTGGGAAGTTAAATCAGAAGGAGCAACTCTATGGGATGTCTATTTGACTCGCTGATAGTTGCTGGATAATTCGATTCTGAGGAAACATTTTGCTAGAGTCCGAGACAATTTCGATGTAAGAGACCCTTGATGTTAATACGAATCATGGAATAAGCACTTTTTGTCTTAAGTGCTATCTAATCTTTGATTGATTTCATGCTCTTACGTTTTAGCTTTTCTAGTTACTGCGTCCTGATACTCCCATAATCGATTTGTACTTCCATAAAATTATGGTTACATGGAAATTAATTTTTGTGAAATTCAACTCAAATTTTAAATATTATGAAGTTGAGTAATTTAAGGTTGATGAGAAACTTAATAAATGAACGTTAGGATGGTAAAGCGTGGTAAAAAATTGGACTAGGTATTTATTCGCTAATACTCGAAAGTTGTGGATAATTGGTTAAGTATGAACTTGTCTGTCCGGGACAACTCGCGCCTTAGTAGATACAACTACCAACGTTTCGGCCACCATGTTCTTCAGAGTCGTAGTCGTACAGACCTAAGTAGCTGTCGTAATCTGCTAAGCGACTTGGGTCTGTACGACTCTGACATTGCCCTGAAGAAGGCCACTGCATGATGGCCGAAACGTTGGTAGTTGTATCTACTAAGGCGCGGTTTGTCCCGGACAGACAAGTTCATTCTGAATCCGGCCGCGGAAACCTGCGTTTATAATTGGTTAAGTAGTTACGAAACACTGAACTCCACCCTTTGAGTCGTCAAAAACTGCATATTTTCTTGCTTCCCCCCCCCCCTAACGGTGGAAGATAGGATACCCTGCTTCTTTTGCAGTTGAGGAAGGACTTAAGGTAGCCCCATAATTTGACTTAGCTAATTCTTTTACAAGACCGTCGATTTATAGTTCCACTCGCAGAACTACCCTGTATTGCCCGGAGTATGAACAGAAATACACTACACCATCAGTTCAGTGGTTTAGTCGTGATCAGGTAGCAAACAGACGGACACACTTTCGCGTTACACATTTATATGGATTCATTTTAGTTTCCATATTTCTCTACTTTCGTGATACTAAATTTTCACTTTTGTAGATTAGAAAAATTAAATACTGCGAAGAAAACCCACTAACGATACACAGTTTACAGTATTGTATGCTAATATGTACGTAATTACGAATTATTTTAAAATCCACGCAGGAGGAAAACGCACTTTACACAATGCTTAATATACAAAGCGCATTATCAAGACCTCGGATTTCTGTGATTTTCATTTCATTTTAAGGTTATGTACTTGAAAACAATGGTCTTCATAGCCTTTATACGATTTTTCTCCTACGATTCTGTCACTTAGATCATACGTTCAATGCATTGTCCGCTTGACGCAACGCAATTGATCTCTGGCGAACACATTAGTATGCTTCATAGGCAACAGTCATGTGAATGAAGATTCATATCATAGCAGCTAATTTTAATTGTTTTCTGCCCTTGTAATTCATTCATTATCCATACTTTGCATGTTTATTACTATAACCCTTAAGAATAGTACTTTGAATTTTTTTTCCAATTTCCATGCCACAGGCATTCCGTAGAATTCATTTTTATTTGTATAGATTTCCATACAAAAAAGAATGATCCAAGCAGAGAAGGTGCGAAGCTGTGTAGCACTCATCGGCTAGGAAAAATGCATTCTCAGATACATTCTTAGATATCAACATGTATAAATGATATCATGAAATAGCGAAATATTAACAACTTTTACAATTTTTGACAATTTCCTAAAACTTGAATTTTTTTGTCGTTTTGAAAGAAAATAAAATAATTTTCCATTCTCTTAAAAATAATTTGTATAAAATATAGTTCATAAAATGTAGTAAAAACTATTATTAGTAAATATTTTTCCCTATTATAGTGTCGCATCAAAATCCCACTGTCTCAAAATCTCATAAAATAAAACTACTGACCACAAAACAGCACACTCGTTCCACAAATAGCCTCCAAAATACGTTCTCGTTCGACTTGAAAGGGAGGTAGCTAATATTAGTAAGAGTATAATAATATTAGTGTGAATAGTAAGCGTCGGTGCGCAGACGTGTCATCCACGAAGTCCACCGTTCATTGATGCCTATGAGAGATATCTAATAGAGATCAGTGCTACCACTACCTTTCACTCTCTGCTCACATCTACCCTTATCATGCCCATCCAGAAGATTGGAGTATTGGTGCAATTTTTATTTAACTAAGTACACAAGACGGTTCAAAGAAGTATTCAAGTTAATTCAAAGTTATTTCAATATCACACTTAAATTGAATTTTTTTAGTAAATATGCGTCACAGAACATTTATTGTTTGCAAAAGTATAATTTTAATACAAGACTTTTTTTAAAATAAGCGGCGTTCTTTGTATTACTACGAGATTATAGTATATGACGACTGCAAATGAAGTTTGAATAACTAATCAATATAGAGTTTGATATGAATAATTTCACGTCAAGTAAACTAGGATTCTATGGCCAGGTCCGAAAAATTTGTTCTAAATTATATTGATGCTGTGTAAGATTCAAAGGAAAGTTTCATGTTGGAGAAATATTTACACATTTATTTCACGAGTATCTTGTTCTATGCAAATATTCTATATTCTTGTTCTATGTGATTCATCAACAGTTCAGCAGGCATTCACAAGGAACCTACATGAGGGTCCACGCGGGCTACGCCTGGCTACATCCGCAGCCAAAACGTCATGTGGTAGTTGGAGGTCAATAATTTAGACTTTATTGCGTCAAATTGATAAATATTCTTCAGAGCATCACTTCATTTTGTTGACTGCACAATCCAGGAAAATCGTTATGATTTTGAATTATTTCATTATATGATATTAAGTATCAATAGTTTGTTTCCGTTTGTACAATTTTAAAACTATTTCTATCCTTAGTGTTAAAAGCATATTGTAGGCTAATTTATCTTGGATTTTCCCCCCATATACGTTTTGAGTACGTGTTAAGAGAGTTAATTAATTTACTGCTTCTGTTCCGTACAACGCAAAAACTATTATGATTGATTTGAAATTAATATTTAATTACTTTAGCAGACTACATAGAATTCCACACTAAGTGGCATTGAAATAATAAAAAAGATAATTGTTCTTGAAATCATGGTACTCCAAGTTAACAAGTGGTTGAAAACTTCCAAATATTACCTAATAAGTGACTTCATCTGCAGTTCTAGTTTCATTAACTACACCACCCAACACATATATGAAAATATTGTTGTATTTATAATTCATGTCCATTGCTACGAGAGATTAATTGAGTACGTGTTGCGCGCAATTAGTTTATAGAAAGCGTCATTGACATCCCGACCAGCGGCAACCGCCGTTCCGGATAACTCGCCTTTCAGCTCAAGGCTTCCCGGCTCTTGAAGGATGACCAATGGCCCGAGAATCTGGTTCTGAAACAGAGCTATTGAAATCGAGTTTCTCGTCTGTTGGTGGCAATTTGGAAACCTCGCGGCGGCGGTGGCGGCTACCGCAGTGAAGGGGCTCCGCGCGATGACGCGTTACTAACTAGAGCTCGCGCTGCAGCAATCGAAGAGCACAAGTTGACATTCGAGTGTCGCTTTCTATTAACCAGAGGCATGAAGTATCGGCTAAGGGCGACTTGACATGCAAAGTAGGAAACTAACAAATCTCTGCCGTCAAATAACACATGAGTCACATTGAAAGAACGAGGAACTACATCATTCTAATTAATCATAGAGTACTGTGTTTTCCTTATGATACGGAGGTCGTATGTTCTTTATGTAAACAAATCCAACAAAATAGAAATTTACTGTTTTTGTCCCTTTTTGTATTTATATTTAGAGCCACCCTCTTTCAAGTTAAATTTTTTTAAAACCAAGTTATAATTGAATAAAACGGAGAATTTTTTTCACTAAAAGCTATAAAAGAATGAGTAAACATACCAAACAAAGACTGTTACTCTTTAAATTTAATTATTTCAATTTTAGCAAATAAACAAAATTAAGAGGAATAAATAATGAACCTTTTCGATTTATTTCTCGTTTCTTTCTTAATATAATTGTTATAAAATATTATATTTTGTTTCTTTAGTGGGCTATTACTAAGAAAATGCATTTATATATTATCATCTCAGAACATTGAAACTGATAATCTTACGCTGATAATAATAATGATAATAATAATAAGACAAACTCAAGAAAATCACACACGTAATAGATATCAACACTCACAACCTACAAACTGCTTACAATTAAAAAATTCAAAAATATGAAGATTTGAAAACAGAAATTCTTTGCTTATGGAATACGGAGCGTGTGTATATATAGTTCCTATAGTTCTGTCCACCATTGGAGTCATCCCTCACAGTCTGCATCTGAGCATCATTCGACTTCGTCTCTCAAAAAACATATTTCTATCATTACTAAAAGCAGCCATCCTTATCACCTGTAGAATAGTCAGAAGATTTTTAAATTGTGACATTGTTTGAGGTGAGGATGCTTGGTATACCCCGCACCTCACCCGAATCCATCTACAAGTTGTGAAAAAAATTGATTAAAATAAATAATAATACTATACAAAAAAGAAAAGAAAAAAAGAAAAGAAAAGGGAAATCAACTTGTACTTGAATATTTTACCTCTTACTACTGAAAGGGTCATGATTGATGCACGTAACACAAATCTCTCTCCGTCTAATATTTCCTTATCTCTGTTACTAACATTTTTTTCATGAAATTAATTGTGTCTCTTATGCACATTAGGCTTGATACTTAGTAATTTAAAATTTTATCTCTGTCCCAAGTTGTTAAATGAAATTGGTTCTCCATAAGTACGTAGTGCAGTGCTAGATAATATGACCAATCATTTCCTTCACTCCTAAAATCATTAGACTCATTGTACTTCCATTTTGATTCAAGATGTAAAACGTTGTATCAGCTCTTCTACTTTGAAACACCATTTCCCTTATCTTGCTCTTGACTTGTTCAAGTTCGTCGGAACAAGGTGATTTTTGTCTTGTTTTTCTGCGGATAAGCATCTAATTGAAATTACTGAAACAATTGCATATTTACTGAACTTATAATGTGAGATGTGATATAAAATATTCTCAACGATAAAATATGAGAAATTACGGAAAAATTGTATATTGTTTGCGAAAACCATCATGGACCTTCAGCAACAAAGAAAATTTCAACAACCGAACAAGTTCAAACTAAACTTTTGAAGCCCACTGTCAACCCATTGATGTATGATTGACGAAGTAACGAAAGACGTGCAATAAGGATGTACGTCAAAATAGTTATATCTACCTGTGTATACAAATGGAATAAAATTTTCCTTTATACACACGTTTTTGATCTGATACACGATTTGACAAGTTTATATCTGATACCTGGTTTGGAAGAGCTTTCCTCAATAGAAACAATGACTCTCAAAGTATCTTTTGTAAAAAAAAAAGCCTCTCTCTGACTGAAAAAGTTGCAGCATCAATGACAAAAGTTTTAGTCAAGTGGAGAAAAAACAGTTGAATCATTAATAAATATAAATATCCTCTCGACGCACTATCCTCTCTTGGTGTCATAAGCACAAATGTTATCTTTTCTAACAGGAATTAAACACATCTCAAAAACGGCGTAGATTTTGAACCTTTCGCTCTTTCTGTCTTCAATTACGGCTGCTATTTTTAGCACATATGATTGGCAAAAGAATATTAATATTTCATTTAATTACTATCAGTAATTTGTTGCGTTTTTTTTTTGGTCATATTTATTACACTCAAATACAATATTTGAATGAGTGTTGAAATAGGAGCAGACGAAGATGAAAATGTTAACATATGTTACTGTATTCCAACTACAATTTATTTAACATCTACAACTAGCACATGAACAAATTTCTTCTCATAACTTTGTTTCAATTTCTCAATAAGTTAAAATGTGAAACGAGAAAACAAAATGAACGAGCTACATGAGTAATGAGTAAAATGAAGGTGATATGCTGCGTGAAGTATATTGAGAAGCAGGAGATACTTCCTCTCCATAATGAAATGGACACTATCATTAGAATCCAGGTTTGTTTGAAGTCTTTATATCACGGAGTGTTGCACCATTTCCCTCTCACGAGAGTCCTTAGAGTGTGCCCGCCCCCGTTCTGGGCAGCGCCATGATGAAACTGCATACCTCTGTGGCTCGTGGCGTTGTTTCGCCTCCGTGACCGAAATTGCCACTGTGGCAGCCCCCGTTGTTGTTTCAACTTTCCATTTATCTCTTCTATCCAATATTCTTACCAATTATCATTTATTTAATTATCAGTTTTGTCATGAAGGGATGGTCCGCTCGACTACTCTACTCGCGTTCCTAAGTTTTCTTCATAATGTTGCCTTATGTGGCAATTCACAGCGACTTGAACCTTCTGCCAATCATGCAACGATTCTCCACTTCCACAATGTATGAAACATTGACACTCGTGCTGCTTACATACCTCCTTGAACACTCCGCCATATCTTCACAAAGCGTTTGGCATCACCCGTTCCAGAGTAATTTCTACCTCCAGCTTCGCCATCGCCGTCACTATAGATTTCTCCAACTCCATTGCCGCTCAGCTGTTGCTATGTAGACAATAGGAAGGTCGTGATAACGCTTTGTAGTGGGAGGGCGGCCTCGGGGGACTGGGGAGGAAGAGGTGTGTGCACTGGGCAGAGCGTAGGGGAGAGCCTGGCATTTAATTGTCCCCGCCTCTTGGCCCTCAACTACCGCCCCTGCGTCACGACTAGCCCTCCGCCGCTCACTGGACTCCGCACTACTGATGGAGAATTTGGAAACACCACAAAAAAATTAAAAAGAGAGGGAAAACCAAAGATAGTGTGAGATGCTGAGAAGAAAATTATTGAGGATTAAAGAAGAAAAAGAATTTTAAGAAACTGAAGCAATTCTATAGAGGAAACAAATTATAAAACTTACAATAATAGAAAGAAACTACTTAAAACTCTGGTGAATGAATGATTCACCAGTAAAAAAGGCAGTTTACAGTTCTTGAAACTTGGTTGTGTAAAAGTTTTTCACGAAACAAAATTTTCCAAAATTATTAAACTATTTTTTTGTCTTCACTTGCAGAGTCTGGAATAAGAATTATCCATAAGGTGAACCATTCCGGTCGCCAAGGGTATAATTCCCTGTGTTTGTGTGGGTGAAAGGGAGCTCCTCTAGGACAGCGTATCTACAGGAGGGAGCGGAGACAGAGGTTTACACATGTAGCCAATCACCTTCCACTCTTTTGTACAATATAGAGAGCACTTTTGCACACTATTTGTATACATTGATGAAACTGAATCAATACCTTTGGCCCCCCAGGGGACTTACATCTAGTAAGTACGTGTTTGGTAAACACGGGGCCCCAAGCTGAGTCTGGAATTAATTCCACTTACTTGTGCTAGGCTTCTTCCTTTCTCTTCCCTGACCTTCCTTGGTCACCTTTTGTTCTTTTCAATCTCGACGCTATTAGGGCTAGGGTATCTTTCATTTTCCTCATTTTCGTACCCCTCCCCTAATTTTTTGTCCTACCCCTCATTCTTTGTCCTCCCCTCATTTTTGTCCCTAGTGATTTGATGTATGTTTTGAGATATGTTTTGGTATGTTTAATTCAGGAGGGTTTTTAGTGGGTATGGTTGAGTCATTCGCCAGTCCCACACGCGGGGGGAGTCATGTTGGCTCTCCCTAGTGCGTAACTGCATTTTCCCTACCTCTACAAGTTTTTAGGGCTCCAATGACCTTTGATGTCGACGAGCCGTAAAGCCCCACAAAAATAACTATCTTTGCCGCTGAATGGTAACTCAGGGTTTGGAAATATGAAAAAAATTCGTCGTAAAAGCAATCCTGTACTTGAAAGATTGTGGAAAGATGTTTTAAATTGATCCGATTTATCAAAAATATTAGAGAAATATTATTCCATGTTTCTTACATGTTAAAAAATCGGAGATAATTGTTTTTTAAACGTTGGTTAATACTCCAGGATGTAACGTTTGAATTGCTCATGTAATGATAGGTATTGTTAAGTCACATCATATACAACAGCCATGGACAGAGAAGTCCTACTTAGTGATTCAAAATATGGCAGTTCATTTTAACACGACTGCCATTTTGAATCAACAGGAGGCTTTTCTTGCGGATATCTTTACTTTTACTATGATGTGACACCAAATGACGCTGATGAAAGTTATGAGCTTCTTTTTTATCAATTAAAGTTTGAATTTAGTATTTTCTTTTTAATACACTTCGTCAGATTTTGAAAAGTATTTTTAAATCAGATATGGAATTTTTGGAACTAAGAGGGATTCTTTTATATATGCTATATCAAGTAAAAAATAAAGTTATGAATTTTTTCTTCTTAATTATGTTCACCTTTCCCCACCCTGCTCGGAACATCAGCAATTACCAGAGTTTTTCATTTTTATTCCACTAAACTACTCTCTTATGTCCGTTGCCGCTAAGCTACTACGAGTATTACATCTCTTATTGCCATCATCTTGTTTGCACGTTCTGGAAATAAATTAAATGTTTTTCACGTAGTCCTTTCTTCTACGTATGTTTATTTTCGTGGGACGTAACGTATCGAATATTTCCGTGCAGATGATCTAAAAAATTGAGATATGTTGTCTATGAAAATTATTACACCATTGCAATGTATCAACGGAACTTATTAGAACATATTTCTATTAATCTCTTTCCAAACGCCAATGGTTATAATTATATTTGCCAACTTCCTCGAGCATGTGTCTAACTTAGAGCTGAACACTTAAAACAGAAGATGACAAAATAAAAACACCAAACAGATTTAATAAAAATCATTACCTGTAAAAATAGCTAAAGGATTTTTTCCAAAGAAAAAAACTGAATCGGATATTCTGTAAAAATTAAACAGAAAGTCAAGAACATATTTATAAGTCACATAGTTATAATATTGATTATATATGCCGTCATCACAGGTTATAAAATGTATTGGCTGTACATTTTATAATTGAAAGTATTGCGATAAGCTAAATTCTTTTTGTAAATATTTCCCTATCAAATTGAATAATAAAATAATATACAGTGAAACCCGGATAAGTGGAATCTCAAGGGGTCATTTATTTTATTCCACTTAAAGAGGTGTCCCATTTACTCAGGTTTCCAAATATCCAAATTCATTCAATTAATTGTCTCATTTACAGAGGGTCCCACTAATAGACGTTAAAACAGATTATAATTAGATAATGTGTTGTAATGTATATATGTAATGTATAACTTTGTTTTTCATTAAAGTTAAAACAGAACTAATCTCAGTTATAGAGGTGTAAATGTAAAAAATACTCCATGAACACTTGTAAGAAATGTAATATACAAACTACAAAAATGACAAAACTTAAAGGTTGCTTTGTGCTCTAAAAATCTATAATTTTAGTTTGTTTTTTGGTGTCATTTTTTGTAAGATGTTTTTTAATATAAATCTGATCAAATATGCTTTCGTCACCAATCGTTTAGTTCTCGAAATAGTTATGCAAAGTTCCTAGTGCTCTTTTAGCTTCACGCTTCGTCACTATTTGTAAACATTCTTCGGAGCTTATGCCTTCTTCGTCATTTTCCAAAGAGCAATAATAAGCAATGTCATCTTCAGTTAACTCTCCTGAAATTAATAATTCACTGTCAACATTCACAAAGTCTTCAAAAGTAGGCAGTATCTCATTTCCGTTTCCGATTATTTGATTCCAATCTTCTGGTGTAATGTCATAGTTATCATCTTCCCCTTGTAAGCGCTCAGATTCATCAATTTTAGCGTTCTGAAATCCAGATTTTTTAAAGCAATTTGCTATTGTAGTTTTACTTACAAGAAACCAAGCTTTCCTCGCAAATCTCATGGTTTGAAGAATATTTATTTCTGAGCATTTTTCCTCTCCGATACATTTAAGAACGTATTAAACAACCTCTTTTCTATAATAAACTTTGAAATTGTAATTACACCTTGGTCCATTGGCTGCAGTTTACTGGTCGTGTTAGCGGGCAGGTAAACTAGTTTCATGTGATCTAAATCGGGCATGTTGTTATGAGCTGTGCAATTTTGAACGAATATAACAATCTTCCTTTCCTGTACCTTCATTTCTTTATTCACTCTTTTCAGTCAATCTGCGAATATTTCAGATGTCATACAAACCTTTCTGTTATTTTTGTAATTAACAGGTAAAGTTTAAACGCCTTTAAAACATCTTGCCTTTTTGGATTTTCCGATCAAAAGAAATATTTTTTCTATTCCTGACGTATTGGCACATACAAGTAAAGTGACGCGTTCTTTGCTAAGTTTTACACCATGGCAGGAAACGCATTTCAATGTAAACGTTTTGTGAGGAAGATACTTAAAAACTAAACCGCGTCATCGACATTAAAAATGTCATCTAGAGAATAATCACGCAATAAGGCTGGAAGGTCCTCAATCCACTGACTACATGTGCTATTGTCCACAGCATTGCTCTCTCCACAATTTTTTTAAAAAGTTAAATCGTTCCTTCTCTTAAACCCATCCAACCAACCTTTGCTGCTACAAAAAATAACAATAATGTGCTTGCTTGCAAATTCTTGAGCTTTTTCTTTAATCATCGGTCCACTTATCGGAACATTTTTACTTCGAAGTTGCTTTATCCATGCTAATAAACATGATGCTCTGAAGATCGAATCCGTCATTTTCTCTTGTCCTTCAGCACACTGAGCCTCAATCTTGTCTTTGTTCTTAATGATTCTGCAGAGAGTAGACTTCGGCACGTTAAATTCTTTACAAAGTTCATCACACGGCTTTCCACTTTCATAAAGAGACAATAACTTTAGTTTTTGACGAGCTGATACAGAATTCAACTTTCGTTTAAACATTTTTCAAGTTAGTTTACGTACTCTACACGAAACGTCCAACTATCGACTAATCAAAGATTGCCGGGAAGGAATTAGCTAGCTAAGAGTTCAGTTTACAAAGGTATCAATAATAATGCCTATCGTCAAGTACTTGGAATTAGTAGTGGCACTAAAATAAAATCAGAAATCTGTCCTTTGTTTACATTAACAGATCAGACAGTTTGGAATGTGTGATGAGGTTTGTTCGAAGAATTTCGTCTGTTGTCTCAGTTATAGAGGTAATCAATCTTAGGTGTTTCAGTAAGAGAGGTGATTATAGAAAAAAATCCAATTGATATTCTAGTTAGAGAAGTTTTACAGTCTCACTAATAGAGGTATTTTGGTGCCGAAGTGACGGGACCTTAGTGTGAATTCTAGTTATAGAAGTTTCCCACTTATCCAAGTCCCACTTAAACAAGTTTCACTGTATCTGTACTTGTTTGAACAAAATCTGAGGGGAAAAAAATTAAATCTGAGTATTACGAAAAAACGTATAACAAACTGGAAAATGAAAAATCTCGAGAAATTAATGAAGTAGGAAATAATGATAACCCTTAGTGGGGTTACGGTTATTATTCGGTAAGAAAACGAGTCTTGTATCAAGGAGAGACCCCAGTGCAATAATTTCTTGTGTACATAACAACGTAGGCAGTAGCGAAAAAACCGTCGAGGCGAGGTGAATGCGGAGCACGAGGCGGACGCCGCAGCCACAACGCGTTCAGCCGTGGCGAGAGGATAAAGTGTTGCAGCAGCCGCATTCTTAGAACAAGTACTCGCGCATGGTGCTTTTGCTTGCTTTTGCTTGCTTTTGCTTGCGAGAGACTTCGAAACAGCGACAATGGTTACTACAGGAGCCACTAGACTATAGATGAACTCCGTTCTTCAAGTTAATTACTTTGCCCGATTTAACAGCGGGTGATTACATTCCCTCGAAAAAAAAAAGTTTGATTTTTCCTCTCATTATCTTTCATTATGTTTTTGTTTCTCTTTTGTCACCTTTGGGTTTAGTCGTCAGTCCGGATGAGACATGCTCGGGCAAATTGGCAGGAATATTTCTTAGTGTTGGCGTTTAGGCAAAAATATGAATGAAAATTATGTTCTGATGAATTCCGTTGACACACTCCTACTTTGAAACTGTTTACACAAAGAAATCATTACCATCTTTTATTTATTCTGTTTGAATTTTTTGAATGAAAAATGAAAAATTTCGATATTTTTCACAAAAGAGTACGTAACTTTATTTTTCCTTTTGATTTGTCATTTGCAAAATGAAAATATGACCGACGATGAACATGTCTAATATACATTAGGATCAGTTTACTCTTAAATGCCTGGTTTTGAAGTTTTTTTGTTAAATATTTTTAATATTACAAAACATTAATGCAAAATATTTTAAACAATTCCTTATGTTTTGGGTGGCCCCTCGTTCGATGAGAAGAACTATGCGATGGCTGAAAATATCTGGAAGTGACATTTATTATAAGATCACCGTGAAGAACTTTGAACCTCTTTCAACTTAACCGTCCGAGACTATACAAATAAAACAGAGAAATACATTATATATAACTTCACTGAGTTTGACAGAACCTGTACGTTAAGCAAAAAAGAAAAAAAAAGTGACTTCTTGAATTACAACTCCTGGGACTCGCACAATATATTCATTCCGAGTTACTCGGAAAAAATAGAGTTGCCTTTCGCACAATCTATAGTCTGTGAGTTGAAAATAACTGAATAGTTCATTCATCTCTCATTCACGTATAACTCAAAACCAAATCTATAGATCATCCTAGTCATTTTAACAATTTTCCCACAAAACTTGAAGAGTAGTAAATGCGTTTGAAAATAAAAGGTTAGATTAAACGACAGCATTATTTGTTTTACGAGTCACCAATGTTGAACAATCGGAAGAAAATAAAGGAAGGGACGCAATAAAAATATTTTTTCGGGTCCAAAGATAAATCATCAAAGTTCCTTTAAGTATTTAAAATGATTTTCTGTTGGAAGTATTAGAGAGAGAAAAATAATTGTTATTCTCTCCATCTAATTATACCTCATAAAATCATCGAAAATGTCTTATTAAACTCAGTTTCAGAGAGACAATACTATGGTGGAGGGTCTTTCAGGTAGTCACCTGAAAGATTTATCATTATTTCCTACTTCATTAATTTCTCGAGATTTTTCATTTTCCAGTTTGTTATACGTTTTTTCGTAATACTCAGATTTAATTTTTTCCCCTCAGATTTTGTTCAAACAAGTACAGATACAGTGAACTGGTATTTCAGGATTATTTTTTGTACAGATACAGTGAACTGGTATTTCAGGATTATTTTTTGTAAACATTACACAACAAATGTGGACCATGAAAGAGAGGAAGAAATAGACTGCGGAGGAATCTAAGGGTTATGAGGAGAAAACGGCAGGTGAATTAAAAAAAGCAGAGGTCACTGGCTGCGTGTGTCTATGAAGCAAGAGAAGCGAACAGCATTAGTTACTAAGAGTAGGCGGAGAAGTAGACAGGTACCTGGAGTGACGGTGACGCCCTAGTGACTGAACTAGAGAGACGTTGCAATGCTTAGAAATGCAAGGAATGCAATAGTATGGAAACTAACGGCTCTCCTTGGATATCTGTGATTCACTATCATTCATTCAATCATCCATTCCTCCATTACACATATGCTGTATGGATGTAGAGGGAAAAATACACTACGATAAGTTTTTAAAATGACCATCTTATACCGATTGTGGTACGCACAATGTAAATACATTGCATGGCATAAATAGTAACTTGACAACAGTCAAAAAATCTATGAAAATGAAATTACCCCAGGAGGGCAATTTACTACATTTTTAAAGTGTTGAAATCAATTTGTTTTTTATGCAAGAATCCTAAAATCATTTCAACAGTAAATGACCACGTTACATTTGCATCTCACGAAAAATTCATTTGAAAAATTTTCAGACAATGAATAATGTTCATTTTAATAGATGATAATGACGTGATCCTATAAGTTCATTGAGAGGTTTCTAAAACGCAATGTGTGGAAGTCATGACAAACCGATTATTTTAAACAATATTGTGGAACCAAGTGTTTGTAATACAGCATAATTTTTTATCAATAATTATTACAATGATTCATAATGGTCAATGGATTAGTAGAGGGTAAGCTTCGTGTGACTCGATGGGGAAAGTATGTCTGCAATAAAATTAACTAAACAATTTCAAGATACTCATATAGCTGTGACTACTAGGAAGCCAACTTTCCTTCTTCTATCACCTCCTACTGCTCCTAGTATTAATAACTACTCTTACTAACTACTCTTACTAACCCCTCCACACGGGCCAAGTTGTTGGTAAATCAATCTAACCGGCCCACCTACTAACAATAGCCTACCAGTCAACTCCTACATCCTATCGCGCCATGTAGATAAGTTTCAATAGCAAGCTANCCCATTTACAAATACTACAATAAAAAATAGAAATGGTATATGAACACTCGATTCTCTAAGCGGACTTTTGGATTAATAAACTCCGTAGCTTTTATGAATGAATAGAATAAAAACGAATTGTGTGCATTAATCGCCAATTTTGTAAGAGTATTTGCAGAAAATTTCGTTTTTGTCAGGGTTAAAGTTACTACATTTCTACAATTTCTTATTCTCATTCACAATAATACACTAATTTAATCAATTACGTTATTTTTGAATAGCATTGAGTTAATTATGATCATTGTCATTCTAAACGTACTTCCTAATTATAATCCGAAAAAGGTAAAAATAATGGTTTGAAGACTGTCTGTCACTCAGCGTGCTGCGAATAATTCAATGCTTATCCTATTGAATCTTTTTCTGTTGAAGAACAATGAGAAGTCTCCTTGGAAGACCTTCAGAAGAAGGACTTCAATAAATTAGCACGGATTAGATTGCTTTCCATCTTATTGTAATAGAATACCAGAAACCAGGAAACAAGATTGTTTTCAATAAATCAAAACGTTTCGGCCAAATTATAGCCTATATCGTAATAGTATTGTCATCACTAAAATTGTACTTTTCGAATGAAAATTTAGCTGCACAGATGGAAAGCAACCTCTCTCCCCTGTGGTTTAGTACGTGCTGAGAACACAGAAGATCATGTTCACTGAATGATTAGCAGACCCTTGAAACAACTGTCATGGTTATTGAGTGGTGTGGAGTCCACATATCTTGCGGTCAAAGGTGACCATAACCACAAAGACCCCGCCCGATTCGTGAGACCCACTTCCGCTGTCTTTTGTGATGTCAAGGAAACTCATATTTCTGTTGATGCTCCAAGGATGAAAGTGAAATATACGAGTATAGTAACCTCTTGTCCCTTTCTCACTGAAGCGAGTGTGAGCAAAGTAATAGTACTCTATGAGAATGGTATTGCTGTAATGAACAGCATCATTGTTCGGGATTTTTACCTCAAGGATACTACAAGAAGTTATTTCTTTGATGGAAAGGCAGGTAAAAATGACTTCATATTTAATTGCTCAATGAAATCTAGCAGAGCTGGGATATAATTATTGTTACGAAAGACCCTACTATTCTCCGAATGTGTTTGTTTTCTTATTGATTGAAAAAAATATCTTTCAGATCTCTGAAACCTCCAATATTACTTCATAAACTTAGCTTCAATTTTTCAACAACCAAAAAATTTAAGGAACTTTATTATTTCAGTATTTTTAAAACGGTTTAGTCCAAAGAAAATATATTGTAATGATACATTCAGATTTAGAAAAACATTTATCATTTCACTAAATCAAATCATACTTTCTTTTTCCATTACTCTTTTTACACACACCTCGTTCATTCTCACCGCCATTTAATATCTTAATCCGGAGGCTTCTTCATCTTTCCTGCCTATGAAGATACAAAGATCCCTTCAACGAGCAAGAGCTGTTGTCAAAATATTTCTTTACTTCTATTAGTTCCTTATTTTAATAATTTAATTTAAGAATTTTTTTAATGCAATGAGAAATTAATTCAATTAAGAAAAGAAAAAAATGGAGGTTTTGTAGATACGTTTTTTTAATGCTTCAAACTATTTGTTAATTATCTATTACCGATTTGAAAAGATAGAAGAAAATGAGAGAGAAAAATCTAACGGAGAGGAACAACGATTTGTAACGTGGGGAAAAGATTCGCTTTCGGACATCGGTGTGTCCCCTCGCTGAGTAGATTTTTGCCTTATTTCGCGGCGGTCCAATTAAACAGTCATTCCCAATTATATGATGCAAAAAGCCGAACTAATCACATTATTGTAAACCTAAATCAGCGTACTGAGAACTTGATGATTACATTACATTTTGGAAGATAAAGAGTGTGTTCTGAATACAATTATTACATCAAGTCAGAAGAAAAAAGGATTTCTCATTATCTGTAATATGTGAATAGCGATGTGATATTTCAGTTAACTAAGGACATATAATTACACGTATACTTAAAATAGAGACAAAACATATCAAAGTCACAACAGCAAACGCTTTGCCCCATACGCGTCATTGCACAACGCCACTCTGTAGCAAGCATCAGTAGGATCTCACCCTCTATGGCCCTGACCCTACAGTTCGCTCGAACATGATATGTTGTACAGTTTTCATGATGTATCGCAAAATATACACTTGTATAGATTCTCGTACGTGAATGGAAGTTGATAACATCAATGCAGAGTAATTGGAAAAACAACTTCAAAACGTGTAAATATTTTATCAACTTCAATTACTATAGTTGTCGTTACTTAAATGCATTTTCGGGGAAAGTTGATTGAGAATAATTTTGCTAATGCGAAGAATCATTTTACAATTTTTTGATCCATTAGTAGATCCGTAAGTTTGAGATAATTATTTACTTCAGAATGCTGGTTGTTTCTTCAATTTCGTATCGATTCACGTGTGAACTATATGAACATAATACAAAGTAGTAAATTTGAACGTGTTATTTGTGATAATTTGTTTCAGAGAATGATCGAGAAAAATAAACGAATTCATTCAACAAACAATGGATAGGAATGCCATAAAACAATTAGTTATATGTCTGTAATATTTCAGAGAGTGGACGTGATATAAGAGAGTAGAAATCAATTACTACAATACAAATCAATTCAAATGTCTTATCTATAAAATACTTCGGAAGTTACTTAATATAACGAATATGTAATGTATTAAAACTACTTTAAGTCACAGTAAACTCCACATTTCTCTCGTTCTTTCTTTATTCCTAAGCGGGTTATTGTATGGCTTCGGGAAGCAAAGTAAAAGTTATTTTATTTGCCAACCCAAACAACCTTTAGATGTGTCACATGTTTCAATAGTCATAAAAGTGTTACCGAGTTCGCGATCGGAACGAAGGTTGCAGAAAAAATATTCCAATACCTTGAAACACAAGTAGTTTCATTGTAACAACCTGTCGTGTTATGTTTCGAATACCAGGAGAAGGATTTGAAATAGTTGATTTAGTTTAAAATGTAATTCTTTGTTTGTTCGGTAAATCTCACGAACTGATTAATATAACATCATGGTGTTTGTATGTGAACGAAATACTTGTGCCTGTACTTAATTATGCGGATGTGTAAATATGAAATATACTTATTCTGTTATTACTCATAATTCGCACAAATTTCACTCTTACTGAAGAATGCAGGTCTACATGTTTCAGGTAATGACAAGGGCTTAATTTTTGTATATTGGTTTCAAGAAGTATACAAACACTTATATTTCTGCTTTATAATTCTGTATAAAATATTTTCTAACAGTTTCGACTAGAGGATAATTAACTTACACATTACTGGATTTATTGTTTTATTGTTATTATAATATGTTGCAGTTTATCATTCGAGTTCTCGTTGTCAGAATATCCTCGACGATAGTTTCTTTCACGCTATTTCTCTTCTTATGTACTAACTTTTGTAGTTTTAGTTCCCGAAATAACACCTACTTAATTCAGAAAGCTCAGGACATTTTCCATTGTTTTCTTCACAATATTCTACAATCCGCAATATTTTAGAAAGCAGTTGTATTTATATGTATAAATAATGGCAAAGAATATCCCAATCATTAGTTGTACATAAGTATCATTCGTATTTGCCCTATTATATTGTACTATTCAATTAAACGGGCTTGCATATCGGGATCGGCCCAGCAATCAGCCCAGCGATTCAACTTCACCCCTAGGGTGGTATGAGTCACTTCTCCCTCTGGAGACTTTATAACTTTGGCCATCTAAAATGAAGCTATTCACCTCCTACGTAACACCTCACCCCGAAAATAACGGATTCAATATTATCGGTCGCTTCCGATTACCTTTACATGTCTCTTCACGCCCTGTAAATGTTGCTTAAGGTCTTACTCCCAAGGGGATGAATATGAACGAAAATACAATTGAGAATATCTCTATTCAACTTAGCAACCCTGTAAAATACGAACTTCACAAAGAAATCGTCCCTCAACTTCTTGGGGAGTAAATTTGGACTTACATGACAAATGTCACTATTCACCAAAGCGAAACTGCATAGTTTATATCCATCGTTCATATTGGTCTATTTAATTTCTTTTTTCTTGTCATCCCTTTTTACTCCAATTCTTGTCGAGTGTGCCTCACACCTCTAGATAACTGAACTTGGAGAGTATCGGAAATGTCTCTATTTATCTCAGAGATCCTGAAAGTTATAAATTCTAAACTAATAGTTTTCTATGGTACCCTTTTCACCATGCGGACAGGGAGAAAATGACCCTTACCAATATTATCAAGCTTCGTAAAGCTTTTACAGTGATTGCAATATTCAAGCTAAGTTGTGCGTGAAAGCTTGGTTATTGTAGTAATTCTGGATGACGTATGAGATATTTTTCATCGTAATTTACTTATAATGCAATTTGACACGAAAAAAATGACGGAAAGCAGACAATAATTAATATAATTATTGTGATGCAAAAACTCGTTGAAAATAAATGTAAAGTAAACGAACAATGTAAAGTAAATGAAAAATATAAAATACACTCGTATGCAATTCTTTATTTCAATTTTTTAACGTTTCCGAAATATATGAAATGTTGTTCTCTACAGAAACCGAAAACAATCCAGTATAAGTGAACTAGTGTTGTATGTTTCTGTGCAATTCTGAGTATGCGTTGTGATTTCTTGTCTGTGTATTTTGTTATGCACTAAAGAAGACCCTCATCAAATCCTTGTTAACTTAGTAAATCCTCGCTGTGAGTCCTTGAGTGTGACGTTTTCGAAATATTAGTGTTCGTTTTTTATGTATTACTAGCAGAGCTGCCAGCCGTTTCCAGGGATTTGAAAAGAAACTTAATCATTACTGGACATTGTGTTATAAAAACACCTGTCAACAGTTCTGGATTTTTTAAACTTATTTTGTCCGACGTTTCCCGGAGTTCGCATACAATATTATAAATTCATTTGTCAGTTTCCATATTTTCCTACTTTCTTGATATTAAATTTTCACTTTTGTTAATTTCAAAAATTAAATCCTACGAAGACAACCTACAAAAATACACAGGCATTTCAGTATTGTATGCTTGTATTTACGTAATTACGAATTATTTTAAAATCCAGAGAGAAGGAAAATACAATTTACACAGAAATCTCAATAAACGAAGCGCATACCTAAGACCTGTCAATTGTTTTGTTTTCGTACCACTTTTGTACTTGAAAACAATGTTTATCACAACCTTTATATAAGTTTGCTTCTACAAGTCGGTCACTTAGATTATAAGTCCAGTGAATTGCCCCACCTCACGTAACGCAATTGAACTCGGATGATCCCATTAGTAAGCTTCATAGTCAACAGTCATGCCAGTGAATATTATCAACTACTGGTTAGCAGTCAATTTAATTGTTTTTCATCAATATTAACCATACTTTACATCTTAGTTGCTATAATCCGTAAGAAGATTTGTTTGAAATTTCAAATACTTTTATTGATTACTTGTTCCAATTTCGATGCCACAGACATTCCAAATAATTGACATATTAGTATACGAGTAGATAACTTAACGTTAACTGTTTTGAAACATTAAAAGGTCTGACTGCAGATTGTAATAATTCGTTCTTAGTATACATACCAACTATATACTATTACACCTTTTCACTTCAGTCATATAAATATTTTCATCGTTACTTGTTCTATTCCTAGGTTAGATTTCATATGTTTAAAAGATTCCGTTCATTTTGATATACCCAAAGTAAATATTGACGTTTAAAATGTTTTTTTAGGTGACATAGACCAGCCATGTTTTAAAATAGACGTCCAACACACTCTCATTTCTATGATAAAACTTTACACCTGGCTCCACCGAAGAAAGTATCTTGAGCCGTCACTGTCCTTAATCCTTCCAAGCACTTTCTATCTTTCTGCCGTTAGACTAAATATCATGTGACACACCGATTAAATGGTACGTAAATGAATGAATAAATAAACTTTATTGTCAAAAAGCAGTTGCAAATTGCGTATGACCACGTGGGAGATAATAAACTAAGTTACTCTCCGGAAATAAACAAGGGACCATCCCATCAACTTCGATCAAGGACCCAACGGGCAGTGGCGGATTTAATACTTAAAAAATAAATTATTTAATAAATGCGTACTGTTGTCCATTGATTATTCCAAAATGAATTGTAGATATATTGTGTTGAAAAATATCGAGATTAATAAAGCAAAACTATTAATGACATTCCCACCCATGGAATATCCGCCACTACCCGACGGAAAACCCGGACCTCAACGCCTATAGCAACTAGGAAAGTATTACCTTCGAAGATTCTATTCAGGACAACAATAATGCGAATTCCTTGCGGAGAAATATGCTGATTGTTAGCGCCTGGGTGAATGCTTGATACTCTTTCCGTTCGCGTCCGCCCACACCGCTGCCATCAGCTGCTAAGGGCGCGCTGGCCGGTACGAGTCCAAGAGGTGGAGCGCCGGCAGAGAAGGCGGTGGATCGACGGCGGCGCGAGAGGTGAAGAAGGCTGTTATGTCGCCTAACGAATGTGTGTTGTGAGCGCCACTGTCTGCAATGCGACGACGCACGCAAGTGGCTCTTACGGGCGTTGGAAAGGATGCACGTAAGATACACAGCAGTGCATGGACTCTCCATAGAGATACCGTAAGTTAAATGGGACTGCACTGTTAATTACTTTGCAGCAAACGAATGTTATGGGAGACATTAAGTGACAAACTAATGTCTCTAAACCTATGTGTTTCTAAACCTGAATGCTATCACGATCTAGAAACTTTCCGAAATTGACATTTTGTGTACTTCCCCATCGTAGTAAGCACTAACTTTGGTAACGCTAAGGGCTCTAATGACCTTGGCGTTAGCGAGCCCTAAAACCCCATTCTAAAAAGATAACGCCAAAGTAGATTTCGTTATTGTAAATTATTCTAGTCTATTCTAAATTCTTTAAAGGTTGGGGCCTCATTATTAATTTTGATAGGGTATTTTCACGTTGATCTTAGTGTGGCAGGTATTTTCACACTCCAGGTATTTCGACACTCGAAGTTTTTCTTCTTCATACCCATTTAACAATTATTCAATTTACAGAAATTGAATTTTGTTCTGTCAAGATCAAGGAATCGTTCTTTCAGCAGTTTCCTATAGAAAAAGACGAAAATATCGCAATTGCTGGACAGCGTTTTTTTTCTACATTGCGGTGCCAATGAAGGAATATCCCTATAAAATATAATTTCAAATGGTCACATTTTTTATTGATATATAACTTATATAATTTGTTTTTAAATTTTAATTAAAATAAGAAAGAGGATGACTGTTGTAATTAAAATTTTACCTTTGTCGCAGACAAGGTAATGAATGAGTTTCAGGAACCTGTATTATGGTCTTTCTGTACATGTTTTATTGAATTTGTGTTTGCGGCGCATCTGAGCTAATATTAATGCTGCCAGTCATTTCTAATGCCACCCGTACTTCAATTTCCACGAGAAGGGAATCGAGTGAAAGTAGGGGAGGAAACCTGATTACGAAGCGGAGAAGGAGACATTTTAACGAAGAGGAAGCTGTTGAGAGTCAACCGTCGACGGTCGTCATTTCTCTTTAATTTCACGCCTCTGATACAACGGATACGGGCAAGAAAGTGTGAAAGCTTATGCACATATGATCATTACGACAAAAGTGAATTAAATTCTAATTCCTATGTTTTTTTTCAGAAGTTTTGGTAACACACTTCCATAATATTAAAATTTTGTTGCTCATAATGCAACATGTTTTCCCAACCTTTTGTTATACTCGAATATGAACTCAGTTACTGTGAATCAGTATAATCGAAGGACACTGTAGAATTATACATTACAAAATACATCAGATCCTTTGCAAAACTTGCAGATTCCTTATACGAAGATTTATGAATGAATGTGGATGTGGGAACAATTTGTTTTATGTTTTTCTTTTCCAATTGACAATACATCCATTCATTTTCCATAATCATGCGCTATTTTCTTTATAAATATGTTCTCCCTATTTTACTGTCTTATCATTTGCAAATTTTCAATAATTTATTCTAGACTTGTTGGAAAGTAAAAAAATTATCTTTCATTAATTATCTCTTGAATAATTAAGTTTTTCCATTGTTTGTATTTGAATAAATAATTAACGTGGTCAGTGGCGGATCTAGACCGTAATCAAGGGGGGGGACTAACCGGGGAGAATTTTGTTTAAAAATTATGGTTTTACAACACAAATTTTACAAATATTACCTTTAAATAAAATGCACTAAATAAATAAAAACAGTTAACAATATGGTATTATTAATAACAATATCAATTATTTGCTAGAGTTATTAATATGGTATTATTAATTTTATTAATATGGTATTACGAATATTATGAAAATGTATTATTAATAATAACAATAATAATTATCTAATATCAATTATTAATCTGGTAACACTTTAACAATATATGCCATTATTTTATGCCTTCAATGTTATCTGGTATAAGTTCAGGTCCAATGAGGGGGGAGGGTTATAGCCCCCCTCCATAGATCTGCCTTTGTACGTGTTTATCAGAATGTACGAGTGTGGTTAAGTGTTAGAGAAGACGTACGTCTGAACGTCTCCACCAAAGAAAGATATTATTTTTATGCGATTTCTGGGAGACATTCATCCGGTATATTGTGTGAGAGACCACTTCGGCATACATCCGTGCTTATCTTTTGGTACATCTACATGTCCGATTTTTCGATTTAGAGATCTTTTATTGAATTTAGATCTATTTTTTCAGACTTTTTCGATATTTTAAATCTAAAACATTTGCTGTACGTATTTAGATAATTCTTCTGAATTAGCTTTGTTCGAAACAACGGGGTAATACTAGAAGGGAACATGATTTTGCATAATGTTTACGGAGAATATGCATATACTGAAAAGAAGGGATTGGCCATATTAGATCCAACTACGACAAATGTAAGGAAAGAACACATGGTGGTGGACAGGGGATGCAAAGTGATGATGCTGGGAAACAGAAAATAGAACTAGTAGAAATAGATAAAAAAAGAAATTATAGATTGAAAAGTATAGCAGAAAAATTGAAGAAAGATGATAAAATGAAGCGGGTATTATTGCATTCGCGACAGAAGATACAATGTGACGATGCATTATGGTGAAAACATATGAATGCAAGAAAATAATTTATGCGATAGGTGATATGGGCAAAAAATGAAAAGCTTGGAGGCATTAGTTAATACTGTAATGCGAAAGTCATACTAGACGATTCCTTAAAGAATTAGGCACGAATAAAATAAACCGAAAAGAGGTCTGGTGTGGTAAGGGCGCATCACCAATTGAAATCATGGACAGACGTTGGAGAAACAATTTTGGATAGAATATTTCCAGAAAAGCAGCGAATAAATATCGACAAATTACAAGAGGACAAACGTGATGAGACAACTATATTCAGGCAAATTAATAATCACACGTTGAGATGATGGTTGACTTATAGAGCAATGCAGTCAGATCCGCAATGAAATAAGCAACTGCCAGGTCCACTGTGTAGGCAAGAACGCTTCCTCTTCTCTCGATGCTCAGTCCCCCATTCATAAGGCTTCTGTAAAAGTGACCTATAAGACACATCCCTCCTGCTGACTGTACCATGAGCTCTTAATCTCTCTCTATCAACCCAACTACCAACTTCGCTCTCTCGTGTGCTTTATAAAAATTGGAGGAATAAATGTTATACAGGAAGCAACATGTGGAAGCCCACCAGGATCGACTTCAGAACCATCATTTTGGAATGTGATAATGAATGATGAAATTAATTTGCGTAGTCATTAGTCGTAGTGAATTACGTCAACAAACAGTTACCAATACCATGTATGTTGTAAGAATCGATTAATTCTTGAATATTAATTAAAATAATAAGGTTATGATAGGCTAGAATGTTTTGAAAGCCAGTGGAATCGTACCGCGACAGCTGCTACGGTGCTGTAGTGGAAAGGGGGGAAAGGTCTGAACCGCTGCAGGAGGCACAGGTTTTTGTTTTCTTGTTCAAAGAACAGACCATAAAACTCATCGAAAAGAAAAGTGTCTGCGTTCTACGCATTATTTTTGGCCAGAAATGGAAGAGAGGTAGAAAATTGCTGTCATAATAAATAACGTCATTAGAAGTGAAACTGCGAAGGAACGGAAAATCACGCGATATTTTTGAAAGAGAAGAGGTCAATGTGGGTGACAGATCTGTGTTCTAGCACGCAGCTGCAAGAAAGACGAAGATCGTGGGCGAGAAGAGGCGTACAGGTTTTTATGAGTTAAAAGGATGACAAAATATAGCGACCCGGAGAGCGAGGGTGTGAGGAACTGGACCCTTAAATTTTAGAATTTTCAGTTGACGAACACCAGAAGCCCAGTGACCGCTTGGCGAGCGTTATCGAACCGTAGAGAAAGAATGTGTTAAAGAAATGGGTGTGACATTTTAAAATTTCGAAAGTTGCTTCAATTTAGTATTCTATTATTATTAAAAAGCGTCTGGTTAGGATCACTGAGAGGAGGGTTGAAAAAGACGACGCCGTGGAAGTCTGGAAATTTCTTAACCTTACGATTGGCCAGGAACACGCACTCGTCATGTTAGGAAAAACCAATAACGATGACTCCACGTGAAGAAAGATTTTAATATTATTGGGTATAAAGAGTCACATGTTTTTTTGAAAATGAAGCTCGTGAGCAGGCCTGGGGACGATTCGATATATTCTCGCGCAGAGACGCTCCGTGAGGAGATCACTGCTATCACTACTATCATAACTTCGACATCATATTAGAGCATCTTTTACGGACAATACTATCATTATTCGTAGAACATTCTGGTTACTGGATTGTCTCACTGATGATAATTACATCGTGAGATCTTGTACTTTGAAATTTTCGACCATTAGATCTAGAAGTTTTTTATTCAAGTTGTACTTAAGTGACAACTTGAACTTATCTAAATATTACGAAGTTGTCAAAACGTCAATTTTTCAAAGTTTCTCCGAGAACGAGTTGGAAACTTAACGTTATTTTGTTCATAATTGAGTAGCAACACACACACATTCTAATCCATCTCGACAATTTTTAATGAACATTTACGACGAAACAACTTTTATCGCGATGGTGGGGCGCTGTATTTCCTGGAAGGAGCAGGGACTCAGTCTGACTCGGGAACACCAGGAGAGCTTGGCCTCAGACGATGAATGAACTGCCAGCTCGGGACGAGAAAGGGATCACTGCTCGAGTCAATGCTATATGTCATTCCAACCTCCAACCACTTCATTAGACTGATCTGTACATATGTAACGAAGGTAATTTTTGATGCTGGATGCGACCAGNCATTCCAACCTCCAACCACTTCATTAGACTGATCTGTACATATGTAACGAAGGTAATTTTTGATGCTGGATGCGACCAGTACTAGTAGCGTAAGTGGCATCGAGAACACTCAGTGCCACGACTAAATCAAATGATGGCCCATGCTCAGAACTTTTGTTATTTAATATGTTAACTAATTAGGAAGAGCATAAAGAAGATGAGCAACAACAATGATTTTTCTCATTAAATTCAATTCATGTTTTTTGTAAATAACTGGTTATACTAAATACTAGGAAAGTCTACAAAGAGTAATTTAATGTTCAGTGTTAAGTGCGATAATGTGTGATTTTCGGGGCATCAGAATGTTAGTAGTAATGTTGAAATGTATTGTGAAATAAATAATTAAGTCAAAGTTATTTTAAATTCGTTTTCTTATGACAAGGAACCCCAGTGTGTGGTTTTTACTTAATTAAAAATTATACCAACCTACGTTATTCATTTGATTGGCGTACGAGCTGGCTAGGGCATACTATATTAAGGTGATTGTTACCCATTACGCGTTTCGTTACACACACACACACACACACACACATATATATATAT
>NNCF01128009.1:112050-124720 GCA_002313205.1 Laupala kohalensis
TATATATATATATATATTGGATGAACGGTTGAAGGAAACAGATTGAAATTTCAGTCAGAGTGTCAGGTCTAAAGAATGGAATATATAACCGGAAAATATGAATTGAAAGTATGAAGTAAAACGAAAGCAATGTTGCTGGAAATTATCGACAAAATAAGCAGAACCAAAATGTAGCGGGTACATAACTTTTTAAGATTGATTTGTGCTTATTGAAGTTAGGTGGAACGTATAATGGTGTCAATAGCAGCTCTAAACATTTTACACGGAATAATCCCAGCACAAAATGCGGAGTGAAGTCATGAAAAAGTTGATAGTGGCTTGGCAAATGTGGTGGTATAATAATGATAAAGGATTAAATACATAAAATATACGAAAAGTAGAATTATGTCATGGTAATAGGAAGTGTTTTAAAGCTAGTCCCTTGGTACTTCAATATTGAACGAATTATTAAATTGTTCAAATAATTGTTCAATGAATTATTAAAGTTGAAAGAAAGAAGGGGCATCCTGTCTATGTGGAAGAGATGAGGAAACAAATGATCATGTTTCGTGGGATTGCGAGCTGTATGGCGGAGAGAGAGTGAAATATCTGAAAGAAATGTTAGCAGATGACATTTTCAATACCAGGGACAACAAAAATTTGATAAAAAGTGAGAAGTTTTATCATAATTTGAAAACTACATAGAAAAATTACATAAGATATAAGAAGTTTTGAAAGATAATATGAATTGACAACATTGAAATTCAACAAAGAAATACGTAAAGAGCGTTACCGAATATTATGAGGAAAAAGTCGTAATTGAAGCAAGTTGGAATTAAAGCAAATCCAACGTATGTATCTGCTTAAGATAGGGAGAACATATATAACAACTTCAACTGGTGCATTAGAAATATTGCGTGCCATTTTACCCATCGATTTATGTATCACAAAGATGAAGTACAGACATCTACTGGAAATGGATGGAGTATTAACCAGAAATAATGAGGAATACGTAAGTGATGCCAAATTGAAATTAAACTGATTCCAGATTTAAGTTTTTTTTTCCTAAGAGAAGAAAGTGGTTTCGGTGAAATCCATACCGGGTCACCGAAATTTTAATAAACTTGTTTTTCAGAAAGAGGGTTAAGAGAGGATAACACTAGCATTTGTGGGAAGACGGATGGATTATAGAACACATTGTGAATTATATTGCTGGATAGAGAAAGGTTGCAAGCTACACTGTGGCAACTGAGAAAGAATATACAGATAATCGGGTAATGTACTTAATTAATTATGTTATGTTGAATGGAAATGGGGGTCAGGACCGTCATTCAAACTCGCGGCCGCAGCTGAAGGCGCTGTTGAGCTTACCAACTACGCCATCCTGTTCGCATCTTGATCGAGAGACAATTGACATTCAACTTTGCGAGACCCACTGACCTCTGAGGTAGTCTCATAGAGACTAGAATCGTCATTTGAGGTGACTCCTTAGGAAATACTTGATTGTAGATCGGTATTTTCCATTTCTGGAATGTATCAAATTTCTGGATAATATAGGGGCGACATGTGGCGTAGTGCCTAGAGTACTCACCTACTACCTCGGGGTTCAAACCCTGTCCTATCCAAGTAGAATTCGCGATGGTGGACGAAGAGATGTTCGCGGCAGGTTTTGTCGGGGTTCTCCCGTTTCCCCTGCCAATCATTCCACCACACACAACATTCACTCATCATCATTCACCCCCCATGTCATTCATCCGACAGGAAGGGCATCCGGCACCCTGGAAATTCCCCAGTCACATCAAAGTAGGAGGCATCATGCCATCCCCACATCTCCGACCTCTACAGAGTAGGAAAAAGGAGTTAAGGTTAATATATTATTATTATTGTGTGAGATTCGAGCCTGTGGGATCACACAAAGCTTTATGATTCATTTTTCTGACTTTCCAGACAGCTCTCATTCTTCTCCATGAATTCTTTTTCTTTCTTCTGTTCATTTTGTTCCTCGTTTCTTCGTAACGTTGTTATCCGATTGCACTTCCCATCTGTCAATTTTTCCTTGGTACGTGTTTCTGTCTAAAATTTCCGGGGTTTCTAGATATTTTTTGACTTATTGGATCCAGTGTATAGTTTTCAGTCGTTCTATATATGTGTAACATCCTTTCATATGCTGAGTAGAACTAACGAGCCTTCACTAGACAATGCCCAGCGGAGGGTCAGTGGTTGAAGTGGAAGACCCGGAACTCAAGAATGCGCTATTGTGAAAAGGCGAAGGATTCTGAGGACATCTGCGCAACGTAGGTGATGACCTACCAAGCACAGGGCCAGTGAATTAACTGTCCTTAGGAGGGCGGGGAACCCGGAAACTGATTGCGTATTTGTAAGCGATGAAAGGTTCGAGGAATGTAGATATCTAGACGGCGGGGGTGGGGGACCTGTCCAACAAAGCGTCAGTGTATAAACTATCCTTGAGGGACGGATGGGACGCGGAAAAGTCTCGAAGGCGTCATTGTGAGCGACGCAGGGTTTTGAATTATGGGAACACCTCCATATGGATAGTTCGGAGCAAGGGAGGTGGCGACACCAAGAAGCGTCCCCCTCCCTAACCGATAAAAGGCACGGGAAAACAGCAGAGCGAGAACCATTTCGGTCGGCTGAGACAAGAGGTGAGGAAGTGGTAGAGACACGCCATTTATCATGCGGAAATGAGTCTCCTCCGCAGATACTTTGGAATGGTTATCACTAGACAGAGTGTCTTCAACAGAGACTGAAATAGCTGACTATTTATCCATGTCTAATCATTTGTATATGCTTTTGTAAATTGTCATTTCTGTTTATATTTCAAGTAAAGAGTTATTATTCTTGATATCAGATTTTTATTTCCTCTGAGAAAGAGAGGTGGTGGCAGTGAAAACAATTGAACCAGGTAAATACATTACAATATGTTAACATTTTGTGGGTGAGGCGTTTTAATGGAAGTCTATGGATGAGTCCATAAAATCTTAATCTTCTTTTCAGGATATCTGCTGCGAGGTTGGATAATTTTTCTCCTGTTTTTCTGGATTGTAGCCTGTAGCCATCTTCTGTTCTTTCTGGGCCAAGAATTCTTCTCATAATTATTCTTTCTTCTTTCAGGATGTTTTCATATCACCTTTCCTGAGAAGTGTGAGGGTTTCGCTGGCGTACAGGGCTTCAGGTTTGATCACTTTGTTGTAGTGTCTAACTTTTGCATGTGTGGACAGGCATTTTTTGTTGTGAGTTCTTCCGTAGGCTCTCATGATTTTTAAGCGAATTCTCAGTGCTGTTTTCTCTCCCCCAGTAGGTTCAAGAATCTCGCCTAGGTACTTGAAGTATGGAACTCTGTTGATTTGTCCATATTTTGTGGTTAACGTTTGAATGCTTAACTTTGAGCAGATGATTTTTTTTTTTTTTGGAAGGACATTTGTAAGCCTTTGTAAGCTGTAAGACATCTTTCAGCGCATTCTTTTAGAGTTTCTATTTGTTTGATTGCTATGGTCTTATCGCTTGTTAATATGACCAGGTCGTCGGCAAAGGCTAAGCATGAAATTTTGATGTCATCTTTAGGTCGTCCTAGTTGTATGGGTTTCCAACATTTTTGATTTTTCAGTTCCTTTTCTCACTCTCGGATGACTTTGTCCAAAACGAGGTTTAAAAGCAGTGGAGATAAAGTCCATCAACCAGTCGTACGCCAGTTTTTATCACAAGGAAATGGGATAGAAAGGAGAGATAGGATATATGGTCCACAAAGTCTACATGAAGTAGAAATATTAAAAAAGTACTTTTAAAATATTAAATTAAAGATAACTACGTAATAAGACGACATAATTTGCACATTTTTTTGTATAGTTTGTAGGTTAGGGAAGTTTCATTGGAATAGATATTTTTCCCAAAAACGGGGAGGCAACTGCCCTTCTCGCCCCCCGTAATCGCCACCATTGCTTTTATGTCGAATTTTCACGATGCCAAAGAGAAAACGAATAGTTGGCCTCCAATGACTGCAAGACAATAATTGGTGTCATGGAGACACCACTTGTTTGATTTTAGAAGCCAATGGCTTTCACAATTCGCTTTCCAATGTGTTGTCATGTGGAGTAGACTCAAGCCAACTATTGGCTTCCAATATCTCCCCCTACCTTCGCCTCCACCACTTCAAACCACGTTACTTGTGAAGTGGCGTTGTGTCAGCTACTACGGCAGCAACTACGCCTGTACTGGCTGCGCCAATACGTTTAAAAACAGATCCAAATGGAGAGATGAAGGCCAATTGTAGATGCCAAATGTTGTCTTCCATTCACTGGAAGCTTGTATCGAAGTCTCCAGAAACTGGAGAAAAATATCATTGTAGATAATTAAATATCAAATATACTGCAAAACAACAACTGAGGATACAAATATTGCTCTTCTTATTGATGATGTAAAAATATTATTTGCCTTGTAAATACTTATTTGCCTTGTACAAAAAACAAGGAACATTGTGTTTGAAGTCCGAAGGTATAGGGGAGGATATATTCTACAAAGAGTTCATTACTCTATTAACCACTATTTAGAAAAAAATATCATTGTACATTCGCTGTTACAAAATAACGGTTTGAAAGATATTATGTTATGAAATCTTTAAGTGCACGATTATGAAGAGTATGTTGAAGTCTAGTTGCATGAATTGGGGACCAATATATGTGTTTTAATAAGTAGTTAAGGAAAAGCGAAATATCATAGTTCCATATATTGACGGTGTATTGACTTAACATACTGAAGTAACGCGAAACGAGTGATAGAAAGGGAAGAGAACAGAGTATTAGAAATCTGTGACAGATGGTACGCAAATAAGAATTAGAAATAGCTTCTAACAAGATGGTGAGTTTCAAAATGATGGCAACTAAAGAGAAATTCAAGTATTTTCGAGACTATATCGACAGTATTAAAGAAATAAAAATGGACTTAAGTTTTAATAATCTATAGTGAATTGGAATTAAGTATATATTTAAGTAATATAAAAGTTGTCTTGGTGTATCTACCAATGCAAACACGACCTTTCCAGCCACAACCAGAAAAGTTGACTGTAGTCAACTTTCGGCTGACTGTTGGCGCATGCGCGTTGGGTTACTGAAATACTTTTTGTGAGATTAACTGTCACAAAATGTTTAATAAACAATGAATTACTTGGCGATTCTTCTAATTCGAATCTAGTGATTGGACTTAACTCTCATCCTGAGTCCAACGCGATTCTTCTGAGTCTTTTGTGATACTATAGATTATTCTGACTGCGCTTAACTCTCCTCCTCAGCTGAGTGAAGCTAAGTTGACTCAGTCAACTTTTTTCATGAATGGAATGCTCGTAAAGTTGTCTGTAGTCGACTAAAGTCTGCAGTTGGCGTAACTGGAAAGCCCCAATTAACGGCGCGGTTTGCTGTCTCAGTTCTCAATCGAACCTGTGTCGAAAATAAGGATCGATTTGAGTTCTCGCCCTACATTAGCGGAGTGACTTTGGATACGTTTGCCGTATCTCAAACAGGTAGCGTCAGCATGTTGAAAAATAGAATGTTGCGACACGGTAACGCTTTTTGAAGTTGAAAACGTCTTGTAGTTCCCCAGAGCGGGTAATGGCACAGGCGCTCTCTCGCTCTATGGTACGGAGGGAAGAAGACGCTGCCACCCACCATAGCTTCGTGTTACTGAATTGTTTAGGATTTATATCTCTACATTTTAAGATTACTTATCATTCACGCATGAAAAATTTGAATATGAGTTTAAAGTCAAGATTTTAATCTCGTTGACTTCAATAATGAAGAATCAAAATTTAGAACTATGAAACCTATTTAGTTTATGTTTTAATTTAGATTGTTTTTATTTCAATCTTTGATTTATCCCCATGTGACGACCTCATTTGACTTTCTTTTGACTAACGTGATGTGATAATACTATTTGATCGATCGTTTATCTTCGGAAGTGTATACGTCATCCACTTGCGAAGAAGAAAGTGTATTCTGCCGTCGCACGCCCTCCCCAAAGATCCGGGGTGAGAAACAGGACATAGTCATCAAAAGTCACGCAACCAACTCTGTATGCTGGACATATAGATGCTGCGGACTGGAGTTCGAGACAAACGGAGCGGACTGAATAAGAAACAGTGGCGGTTTTCTAGATCAAACCTACTTCTCCCACGCAATGAGATACAAAGAATACCAGTCGTGGAAGACCGAAGCACAATGTTGAAGTTGTTTTGTGAAAATTACGGGAAAGGAGAATTGTTGTGCTTACTTTGACCTGGATAGAAGTTATCTCTAAAAATGAAACTGTATGAAGCAGCTCCTTGTTACGAAATTCAATTGACAGGAGAATATCTAGATATAAATATCTTATAGTAAGCATTTATGTAGTTTAGTCCTGCATACTTCGAAAGTGTTGTAGCCACGTTATGTTATAGGTCATTTAGACGTGCTTTATGTGGTAACCATGCTTACCTCACGTTATTATTCAATGCATTAACAGTTTGATTTGCAATTTACTTTGAAAACTACAGAATGTCTCGTAATCTAACTTACCATAAAATCAAACATCAATCATAAAAATTAACGTAGCAGAATTCATTGAAACAACTAGGAGGTTTAAAAGTAAACACGTTTCCAAAATGTCCTCCAGAATATTCTCTCGCAAATACACTAATGATTCTTTTCCATATGATTTCAGTAGGAAATAAATTTAATTCATTTTTATAGCACAACAGAAATAAATTAATATCATCTCTCTTCATTACAACCTTGCCCTTATGCAAGATACATAATTTTACTAGAATATCATATCAAAAATCAAAACTATCAAAATATCTTGTTTATCGGAAATATATAAATCAAGAAAAATACATTATCCCGCTAGAGTAAAATAAATAAAAACCTTTTTTGTAAATTATAATATTTGAACATAGTACATTATACTCGACCATGTTTGAGAGATTAGAAATCTAACACACAACGTATACCACGAAGAATGGTTGTACATACAAATGATTTGTCTTGACAGCCGTTGCGTTTGAACTTGTATGATTAATTCCCCTTGATACCTTTTTTGTTATCGTAACATATTTTCAAAATAGAAAAATTATATTATATTAATATTTGCGACGAAGATTATTTTTACTTTTGGCATATTGAAGCTAATATGGGGTCAAACGGAATAATTGTTAACGAATTTTGAATGTTCCTGTTTTACTCCTCAGTTTCAGAATCAAGATACGTAAATGATACGTCCGTAAATGATATGTAATCCACGACGCCCGATTGCAAAATGGTTTTCTTTGCTTATGACACAAATCTACTATGTAAACATGTCAATGCACAAAATGCTCTATTTAACCTCACGTCTCGGTTTCATTCAAATAGTCTCATCGTTAATACTGATAAAACAGTATCCATGTCATTTCGCAATGGTGTAACGAAACCTCTTGCTCCTACATCCCTTTCGTTAAACGGAACCCAAATAAAATCAGTCAAGATAACAAAATTTTTAGGGTTTCATATTCAGGAAAACCTTAAATGGAATTGGCATATTGATAATTTGAATTCCAAACTAAGCAAAATATGCTATGCATTCCGAATTTTAGCCAACATTATAAGTCAACATATTTCTCACTGGGTGTATTTTGCAAATGTATAATCTCATTTACGGTACGGCATTATCTTCTGGGGACAATCCACTCAGAGCATTCAAACTTTTAGAATTCAAAAGAGAATAATTCGGATTATATGTAAATCTCACCCCCGAAATTCATGAAAACCTTTATTTAGAGAACTAAATATTCTCCCTCTCCCTTCCATTTACATATATGAAGTAGTCGTGTTTGTTAAGACACAACTATTAAAATCCCACCCCTACTTTAGAATAAATACTCTAGTTCACGAACACAACACTCGTAATAAGGCTGATATTCATCGTCCTGGCGTGTCAACAACTCTTTGCCAAAGAAGCCTCTGTCATTCAGGATTAACTTTGTATATACCCTTCTCCAAAATCTGAAATAAATAAAGTGAATCTCTTTAAATCCGCGGTTAAAAGATTTGTAATGTGCTATTGTTTCTATAATGTGAAAGAATTTACAGATTTTCATAAAAGAAGTTAATGAGAGTTTCAATTTCCTAATAAATATTGTTTTCCACATGACTTCGGACGATATAAGTAATGTTAATATCTCTTATACTTTATCACGCCATCGTTATTGTACTCTAGATATTGATTAAATTTTTTTTTCATGCATGTTGAATTTACTCCCTTTGTTTATTAGTAGTTTATTTCTAACTGTACGCAACCTTGGCACGGTTTTGTACATTATCTCTGTTGCCCCATCCCGGCTCGAGTTTTACTCCGATTTTCCTCCGGGTAGTGGTGGATTTTCCCTGGGCGGGAATGTTATTAATAGTTTTCTTATCTCGAATTTTTACTGCACTAATATCTACAATTTATTTTTAATATTAAATGGATAACAATAGGTATTTATTAAATAATTTCTTTTGTAAATATTAAATCCGCCACTGCCCATGGGCTCTTGATCGAAACTGATGGGATGGTCCCTTGCTTGTCTCCGGAGAGTAACTTAGTTTATTGCCCCCCCCCACGTGGTAATACGCTGTTTGCAACTGTTTTTTTGACAATAAAGTTTATAAAAAATCATACAGTTAACCCCACTAATATACTCTCCTACGACAAAATTCTTGTAACAAAGATTCCAAGTATAAAATTTCTCACTTTTTCGTCTGATGAAATCACCAAAGTCATTGCGAATTGCCCGAGTAATATCAGACATTTTCATGCTTTTAGGATTTGTTTAGCGAGTTTACAAAATTGTACGAGGTGTTCGTGCAATATGACTAGTGCAATGTATTGGGATATGTGGCGTTATCACCAGCCACCCAGCCACCACCCCGGCTGTAACACGTTCGCAATAGGACACTTCCTTCGGCCACTCCTAAGTGTCCGCCTGACCGGGGGCGACGAACAAAACATCTGCGAGACAGAAGGTCGGCGAAGTCGGAGGGCAGCCGCCCTACGGTCAGTTCTAGCTTCGCCGCCCGTCCGCGCACACCCGCCTTTGTAGCTCTCTTAGCGAAATAGCAATAAACGAAATAATAGAGTTTTAGTTACATCCCACTCCCACAGATAAGAATATACAGATGTTTCTGTACAATTTCATGTTTCACATATTATTATTTGGAAATAATAATACCCAATTTTGAAAGTTACACTTGTGAATCTGTTCATAACTTGTTTGAACATAAAAAATATTAATGATAATTCAATCGGCACAAATGTTTTGTTCTCCTCCTACTCTTTCTGTAATTTTCTGAAAATCTACAAATTAATTTGCTATCTAACTTTCACGTAATTTATGTATGTTGTGGGGAATAAAAAGTGTACATGCACGCTGCGAACAATCTCTTAAGTCATCCTCGCTACTGTGTTGTAGTAGTTCCTCAAAATGGCCAAGGGCACCATTGTATAAGGGCTGGTAGTTTGTAACTATTCTAATTCAGCATCGGGGCGCTAGAGCGCGTTCACTCTTTAAAGTGAAAATGTTAATTAGTTATGCAAAGTACATTCATATGTTAACAAATTAACATTTAATAATATTTATAAAAAATTGGTGGACTCACAAGAACTCTAAATTGTCGCAACTCTTTGGCAGAAAGAACGTGCCCTCTGTTTGAACTTCGTGAACCCCGAATTCGCGCGGTGTTCGCTGCTAGTGTGTGTGAGGACAACGTGAGCAGAACGACATAACTGAGCAAGTAGTATGAGCGTGCTCTTGGCTACCCTTGCAGCCGTCGTAGTTATAAGGCAGCCATGATACATATTTGGCAAATAATGCCAGTCAGTTATATAGTTGATAATCGTGAGTTATTAAACAATGCATTATGTAAGTGCAGTGTTACGAGATTTGCAGAACATTTCTGAATTCTAATTTGGTGATTACGGAAGGTAACAAACAGGACTTCCGAACATCAGAGTTGCAGTGGGGCGACTGCCACGAGAAGATGAGAAACAAGTCTTCGAAGCAAAGACGTTTCTAAACACCATACTACTAATATCGAGATATGTATTATATTGTACTTGTGTATCAGTATGTTAGATTCCATGCATGTCGTAAACTTTGCTCACGCGTGCCGCCTTTATGCTTCGTATTGGGTAAGGCGCCCTATCAGAGGTAAGGATACATATTAAATTTCTTAAAGACGCCACCTTAACAAAAAGACCAAAATAATTTTCTATATACGAACATGAGATGAAAGACTGATGAAATGAGATGAAAGACGATTTATAGAGATGAAAAATTCCAAAACATCACCCCCAAAATAACTTTTTACCGTTCTGTCACTGCAAGTCATAAATGTCTAGTGCGGGTGGTTGTAGCATAATTTTTCACTTTCAAGTGTAGTAAGATCGGTTATTTTCTTTTCATCAGCAGTACTTTATACAATAGCAAACAATTTCTACGTGCCCGTGTTGTACTGTGAATCTACTACAGCTAGATGTGAAACATTGTAAATATGCAGGTGACCACAATTACACCCCACTCATCACCTCATATGATACGAACACGCAGAACGCGATGCGTTGTGTTCCGATGCGGCGCGGTGCGATGGGATGCAAAGGTCGCGGTGCGAAAAGAAGCGAAGATCTATCGACAAGAAATCGCATTAAGTATGTGAAAATCAATATCTGAAGTGGAGAAGTTTGATATGAAGTATAAGTGAGTAGTGTGTCCGACGGAGAGAATACCACCATTTATTTCCTGTTCTAAAAATAATTATTGGGGTTTTAGGGCTCGTCAACATCGAGGTCATTAGAACCCTTTCTTCTAAGAAGGTGTGATATATAATTTTATTGTGTGTTTTTAAATTTTAATGTAAGATAAATATTTTTAGCGTTACGACCACTGATAGGTTTCTTGTCAATTCGTACTTAGTATTCTTATGGTTTACTATATCTTGCTTAGTACATAATCGAAGATAGATGTTAACATCGTAATTGGAAAAACACCTAAATGATATTTCACATTTTGTTCTAAGAAGGTGTGAGACATTATTTAGGTGTTGACTCATCTTTATCTTCTTTTTTTTTTCTTCTTTCTTCCGAGTCTCATCTCTATGACTTCACAACGGTTCCCACTATTTCGCCCCGGAAACCGATGCGTGTAAGGGTCCAGTGCAAGGGTCCGCTTTTAATAAGTTAATAATAGAGGGGTGTCGGCCGCCCAACCACACGCGCCGAGCGGAGACGCGTCGGTTAGCGGGCGGCGCGACGACGAGGGAGGGAGGGAGAAGAACTTATTTAATATTATCTATAGGTTATTACTGTAATATGCATCCTAGAATGTGGATAGTGAGCTTGCTTCTACCGGGCTCGGGTGGTACTCGAGGATCAAACTGCGAACTTAGAAACTAATATTCCTAACCAAACGAAATTCGGAAACCATGCCAAAGTCGTCATAATGAGATGATGGGAGCGTCAGCAACCCATCATCTCGAGGGCGAAGCGTCACTCACCATGGGTTCCATTGTGTCCGCACGCACGGAGTCCCGCGGCACAGGCCACCCCGGGACGACAGCTTCTCCGCAGCGGAGCCGAATTAGTTTTTGTTTTTCGTTGTCATTAGGATATTTGAAAAAAATCCAAATTTACTTTCTTTGAATATAGGAAACAATGAATTATAAAATTAAAACTTTTTTTCTGATCGTGTCCATGTAGACCTCGTCTGAAGCCCACGTAGGTGAATTGCTGCCGTTCATTCATGGTATATCTTTTGCAAATGCATCACTAATTTGAGTTCATTCAAAGTAAATCCTTTCTCTTTCAACACTCTTTTCATTATCATCCTCCAAAGTTTCATCAATTACAAAACTGACATGATGGTTAGTATCAACAACTTCTCTTCTAAAACTCTAAGCTGTCTAAGTCAAACACAACAGGCTCTTATGTGTTCCCATGGAGTTCTCGGAGGACAGATTGATCCGAAATTACTAAGCCTTAAGCACTTTGAGGACGTGATGTGCCCAGCGAATCGCTCTGGCCCAGGTACATCAAGATGCGTGGGCCATGGAGACAGTCTTTTCGTTGAGGTACGAAAACCTCCCATACTTCACTGGGGATCCAGCCAGAAGCTCAGCTGTCTACACACAGAGCCACGGTAACTCCTTTCGCACTACACGCAACGGACAATACGTACACAAAAACGAATGCCAACAGAAGTTCTTCAACTCCCTCCACCTTATCCCCCGTGATATTCCCATTTCTCCGAAAATTTCATATTTTTATTTTTACTCTTTCATAATTACGTTCCTGGGTTGACTTAAAAAGTATTGCCTCAAAAGATTTGTGTATATTACAAGATGTCAATTGTGTATTGTATATTGTGAGATTTGAATAATCCTCTAATTAAGAACAATTTAATTATTCTGTTGCGAAATTTTGGACGGACGCAGAGTGAGAAATTTAAACGAACGACGGTTTGGAGAAGTGGGCGACCGCAGACGGGACGCGGTACTAGAGGGTTGTCGGCGGCTCTTTTGACTTCAATCAAAATTTACGACCTTTTAGAAATCTAGGCGAGGGAGGAGGTCAGACCACCCGTAGGAGCAACATCTGGCCGCTAGATGCTCGCACAAGTTTCAACTGGGTCAAAAAA
>NNCF01128009.1:124984-148891 GCA_002313205.1 Laupala kohalensis
GGGGGGATGTGTAACCAAGGGAAGATTTTGAAGGAATAAATGTACTTTCATAAATGGATTTATTTGTTTGGTGTTTTCCTTGATTGGAACCATTGTATGGCCCCTTTCCTTTGGATATAAATCGAACCCCGTTAAATTTATTGTGGACCCCTGAGGAGAGCTAGCCGAGGTGTATTTTTTATTAAATTCGTAAATGCTGTAATTATATGCAAAATTATTTAAAGCGAAATATTCGTTCTGCCACAATATAGCCTTAATATTTCATTTTACTGAACTTCTTTTCTTTATTTCATATTATTGTATTTCTAGGTTATTTTATGTATACTAAGATTGTTATTTAATTGTATGGTAATTTTACATAATTTACTTCACTATTTAAAATATTTGTGATTGTACATTCATTGGTCAAATGAGATTGTAATGTATGATTGAAAGAAAAAATAAATAAATGGGAGACAAAGGAAAAATTCGGTTACAATGCCTTCTCGGTGAAATTTCAAAATTTTAATCTTATTTCGGCTAACATTCTTATATTTTTATTCTGATAATTATTATCTAACTCCCCTGAAAGTCAAATTGATTATTCAGAAAAGTGCATATGCTTTTAATTCACGTCCGTTACACCAATCGCTGATGAGCAAACGAATGTTTGCAGGTTGAATTTTGACTCTAACATTTTGACTTTGGTTGGCATTTTGAATCTGATTCGTTACTGGAATAAAATATTTTATTGAATAAATTTAGTTGAATTTGTTTTCTATTCTTCGATTTTTTTATTAGTGTTTTCGAGACTTCAGTCGGAAAGTAGTTATGTTGAAAATGTTACGCAAATGTTTATGAATTTTTTAAAGAAACCGTATGATTGGACGAAAATATTGTATTTTTTTAATGAATACTCAGCCAATATTATGCAATTAATATACAAAACATATCTGTACTCCATGTGAATAACTTTTTCCTATTCACAATATTCTTCAACTTACTCCCCATCAATGAGACCGCTCTGATTACAATGGTTTTCTGCGGAACATCGAGTCCCGGAAACTACACAAAAGAATCGACCTCTCCAAGAAGAGGAAAGAGACCGTCTCTTTTTTTGCGAATCCCCTTTGTTGTGTTGCCGACCTTGCACTGCGGGGGCGTGTGACCTGCGGTTTCCTCGCTCAGATCGGAAATCTAGGCGAAGCCTCTGTCTGTTGTCGGATCACTTCTTCTGCCGTGTGTCGCAACAGCCATCTTGATCGAGATATACGATCGTCACGTCGCGTCGCGTCATCGCATATTCCTCGTCTGCAGAAGCTATTTTTAAGTTCTCCTCAGACAGAGGTTTCTTATCACTACTCCAAAGCTTAGTTCCGTATTTTAATGTTCTAAATACAATCTCCTTCAAAAATGTGCGGAGAAATAAATATCAAATTTTGGAAGCGTACGGAAAAATAATAATTAATATTTCTTTAAACTATTTACTCGAAACTGGCCTCAAAATAAATTCTAAACGATTTACAAATTGGAAATATGAAAACCTGCTCAAGGTACTGGGTTTATAATTCATTAATAAGATATTTTTCAAAGAATTATTTCCCCTGACTATGATGGAAATTAGCTGTCAAAATTATTCAAATAAACCGTTTAAAATATTGTGAGAAAAATGACAAACTTAGTTTCCTTACGAGGTTGTAAAAATATTACAATTATTTCCTACACCCGATCGAAATGTTGCCTATTTATTCCAAACTTTTTCATAGGATGAATTGACTTTATTAATAATGTAACAATGCTGAAGACACATTCTTAACACATGAAGAGTCATTAAAATAATAAACGAAGTTTAACTAAGCGTACAAGTCAAAAAATCATACATCTATAAATCTATTTTATATTTTGCTCTTATACACAAAAACTACCGAGTTCGGTTTAACTGAGTAATTGACCTGATATATAAGAAAAAATATTCTTATTTAATGATTACGACAAAAAGTTTACTATAATGAATTACCTATGGAATTTAAAGGGGTGGGGGCTTGTGGTCAACTTAAATAATATTGTTGAAATAATGTAATATGGTTTATTTTGAATTTTATTACAACTATACGTACCATACTTTGTTAAATATATTTTTATACTTTAATTATGTTTACTTTAATATTTTAAATTTATTACACTTTAATTGTTTTAACATGTTAATGTTTTACTCTTGAACATCTTATCGTATTTTCAACAAAATGTTCTTTTCCAAAATTCAGATAAATTGTTTAATCAATAAAATGAAAACGTAGTAGTTTAATTTCCTCCCAAACTTATTTCTTAATATATATTATTAGGACATTAAGAAAACAGTACAAACCTATATTTTTACATTCTTTTTGAGTTATGAGTAGCTGGGAAAAACTAGAACAAATGAAACATTTTGGTTAAAATTAGACACCATATATTCTCTTTTAACCCCTAAAAAACAAAAATATTGCATCAGAAACTATGCGTTTGATCTACACCAAAATTTACAGAATTAGAACAGTCTTGCAAACTAGGTTTGAACTTATTTTACTAGTATTAAATGAAGATTTAAAAAATATAAATATTATTCGTCCATAAAAGATCGTAAGGTATTAATTATATATTTAATAAGTTTGAACTAAATTGATTCGTTTAATGGTAATAAATTCGAATTGTCCACATTTGTTTCCCTCTTCTCTAACAACATCTGAATCTAAAAATCAATCGAAATATTATTATAAATAAATAATAAAAAAAATCAAATCAGATATTTATTAATGTTTCTCTAAATTAAATAGTTGATTTAAGTTAATATTGGGACTGAAGCTAATAAGGAAGTTTCAGAATATAAAGAAAGGTTTTATTAATAACTTAAATTATTTTTATCCTAAGTTCCAGAATTGGTATTTGCGATATTTAATTATGTTTGCGATTTACAATCAGTTAATATGGAATATTGTAAATAGACACTATTTCTTCCGCTCTTCTTTGAGAGACTTGCTGTGTCTAGAAGATGGAAATGCTCCATTAAAGTTTAGTTTCTCAATTCCCAGAATCACACATCTTCTCAAGAATCCAATTGACGTGAACACTACAGTGACATACCGCACTAACATTAAATCAGAAGTTGGACCTCGCCGATTCATACTACGCCTTACTACGAGTCCCTCCTCACCTAATAGTGCGATAAAAATCTTACACCCCTAATGATGTTCCAATCTCCCGTGATAATTGTGCATCCAATAGTGTTACCCTCAACATCTTCACTTCAGCATGTGTCTCCTATTCTTCCATATAAGCTGTGATCATCTTCGCTGCCATTTGCACGGCGACGAGCGATTGTGGATTTTGCGAGATGTTCTGTAAGCGAGTGAGCGAGGGATGCCTGCCAACAATTGGTGCGGCTTCCTTCCACCAGCGCACGAGACACGTGCTGCGGTGGCCAAAGGGAGGAGAGAGGAAGATAGGTGCCACGTAGAGAAGAAGTGAACGAGAGGCGGCGCGATACTGCAATTATAGCGTTCGCTGAATAGTCGGGAGCAGAAGAAGCAGGGGATGTGTTATGACTGGAATTGCGTGCAAGGGTTTTTGTGCGACTTCGTCACGTAGCGTAGCATACAATAGCGGTGGGGGATAAATACTTCTTAAATGTTGTTTATGGTTTCGTGTTATGTGATTACTTTAGTTGCGAGAAAGTGTTGTTAGATATTTTATGCTGAGAAACGTTATCATCAGACATGAGTTATTTGTGGGGATGAAAACAATTTAACCCCTCCTTAATAATATAATAAAATGAGAAAACATGACAAAAACTAGAAATATAAAAAAACATTTAGGAGACAAGATTCACGCACTTGTTTATAATATACTTATAACTAACATCTTATTTTACGAATTATATTACACTGAAGACATTTACTACAAATCTTCCATAATGGTCGGAATAAGGTGTACATTGAGATGCATTGAACGGTATGACCTGTCGCGTAGTGGATAACTCAATCGCCTTCTACCTATTGTGACACGGATTCACACCACGATTTATCTAAGTAGACTTTGCGATGGTGGACAAAGCGGGTACCTGCAGGTTTTCTCGAGGCACTCTCATATCTCCTGTTTCACTTCAATTCACTTCAACGTTCACTCATTATCGTTCGGCCTTCATATTCTCCGTACATAACCCCTCTCAACGCGGTGGATGGGAGAGCATGTAGCACCCATATAATTCCACCTGTCATGTGTATTATGAAGCCGTCTCTCAGTCTCCATCTCGGACACCTTATGGGTATGGGGTAAAACGAGCGAAAACGAAGAAGAAAATAATTAGAATTTCTGTTCATTGTAATGATTTTTGTTGAATGATTCTCAAGTTATAAACTACAATTCTGAAATGAGCAGTTTTCTTCGAAAATGTTATGTTTTTCTGTTGTCAGTGACTTGTAAATCAATTCAACCATATTTTTTCTTAGTTATTCATACTGAAACGTTTTGCTGCGTAGAGTCAGGCGGAGTAATCGTAAACAAGGGATAAATGTAAACAACTGGTCTGAACGCCGCTGTGGCAGAGTCAGAGAAACTGAAAGACGGTAGAAACTAAATGTGACTCTGGGTGAAAAATAATAACAAATTTGAGCATTTGAACGCAGCAGTCGAAGCAATCCAATATGTGAAAATTGACTCATCGAGAAGTTTCATCGTACAATTGTGGTGTATTACTGTATTAACTTGAAGAAACAAAAGTGGATTGAAAGGACAAAGCAAAAGAACTAAGAAGCACAAGAAAGTGAAAATGAAGAATTATTGTAACACTTACTTGACTTCTACGAGGAGGTGTTACAAGATTGCAATAAATATTTTGAAAATATGGAGGACAATTTTCTAGGGGAAATAACATGCTTAGATTCAATCACGACGACAAATTAAGACGTTCTACTGCATATGTTCTTACTCGTGAACATAAAGGGAAAAAGTGTCAAAAACACATTTCATGTGATTGTAGGGTCAATAAACTCTGGAAGTTGAATTGGGAGATCGTGGAAAGAATTGATAACGGAAGAAATACATTCAAGGTGATGACTCCAAATCAAATCCAAAGCCATCTCACCTTCCACAGTTAGTGAAAAAGAAGGTAGTAAAATGTTACAACACTTTCTGGAAAAGAAAACGTTCGTGGAATGAATGCAACTATCCTACTTCTTATACTTATACTTCTATTAACGTCCATTATATAAACTAATTAGATAAATAATTAAAAACTTACGACCTTTTATGGACGAATAGTATTTATATTTTCTGTGAAGAGCTCACTACGTTTCGACTTGGATTCAAGTCGTCGTCAGGTGATCAAATAATAACCAATTATTTAAAAAAACAAAAAAACATGACAAATGAACATGATATAAACATAAATATAAACGCAAAATGTGTTTACAAAAAGCAACAGAAAAACATACATATTATAATATTATATGGTATAAACAAGATAGTTTTTCAGTGTCTGTTAAAATTCTGAGTTCTATGATATTTTGATGATCAATGAAGCCACTAGACAGTGTTTTAAGGCATTTGTAACAAAATGCACAAGAAAAATGGGTATATTGGTTAAATGTAAACATGTAATCGGAATAAATAAAAGAGTCAAAGTACAATTTAAAGTTCTTGTAACTGCAACGACATACGTCCATTCTGTCACTCCTTCCGTAGATTACGTTAGGAGAATTCGTTGTTTACAATTACCGTCTTGTCTCAGAAGTAATTGTAAAAATTGTAATTGTAAACAGATGAATAAAGTGTTGCAATATCGTTCTTGGAATCTTCATTACAAGAGATTTGTAAACTATAGGAGTAACTCGGTATATTTGTGTGGTATATTCAATACCAATTAAGAGATTCAAATTGAGAAGTGAAAGAGACGCAATCAAAACATGTTTACAATTGATCCACCCAAAATATAGTCAAAGTTTTGATTCACTTGTACTCACTGTATAATTCCCAACATCCGAGGGAAATTTCTATCAAATTAAATGGGTTACGTTCGAAGCTGAGTTGCATGTTCTGTCGGATATCGATGAGTCTCCCACTCTCTGGCTGATAAGATTTGCGAAATGGTTCATCAAACTCAGTTTTCTGAAATATTGCCAAAAAATACAGAAGATGAAGGAAATGTACATTGAAATGAAATACAGAAGATGGTGGTCTATTTTGAAAACAGAATAACGAAGGTTGTTTATGCTTTCTCTACGTTGGCATCAGCGAAACTGCGTATTCGAGAAGCTCGATATGTTTCTAGGTGAAGTCTGAAAAATTGTTGCAACTTCCCGAGGAAACATTTTAAACTTTAAATTTAGAGAAACGGATTCGGATAGAGATCCTGCACGTAGGTAATATTTAAGAAAGTATGAAACCGGAATATGATATTTTGTAAAGAGTAAATTAATAATAATGCATATAAACGATAACAGCAGCACTTTTTTGTCCTAAAATTTATCTTGAAAAAATAAGATGAAATTTTGGTATTTTTTAAAGTTTGGTTCGTCATCGCTTGTTGTTTGAGCCATAGTATAAGGAAGTATCAATAGATTAACTTTCTTCGACAAAAGTTAAAAAACAACAACAACATACCAATCTCGTTGAGTAGTATTATTCTTTCATCTGTAAGTGCTTGTCACGATTTAGAAAATTCCTTAGTGTTAATATGGTTCAATATTATTTTGATTTATCTTCTTTTTATGAATAATTTGTAAGAAATATTATTTGTCTAAAAAATTACGTGTTTCTTCGACGTTCAAAGCAAATAACCATATCATTAAAGATGTTACGTACTCTACAATCCCAAAATGTATGATAAGTAATATACTTAAATGGTTTTTAAGAAAAGAAAAATATTTACGGATTTTGACATGTCGAAATAAATAAAATTAATATGTTACTGAGGAAAAAATACTTCATTGCCTGTAAAAAAAATTTCCATCATAAATATGGAACGTCACTTCATAAATATTTGATTAATAATAATATCAATAAACACTTAAAAATTATAGAAAATAATATTTTAAAAATCACACAATTGTAATTGTTTTAGTGAAGACACAAGGACGAAATATCTTGAACATTTCTCTTTCAATTATTTTGTGGTTAAAATTTCAGGAGTGCTGCAAAACCTTAATACACTTTGATACAAAACAATTGCAACCGTTGAAACCTGTGAAACATTTGAATCTGCTCATTGCCTTACGGGGAAACTTTCCAATCACGTGCCAGAATACGAAAAGGACAAGAACAATTCTCAAAAGACGCAAAAGGGATCTGGAAATTAATTTAGACCCATGGTATAGATCGCCTCTCAACAGACGTCGCGAGCCCAGGTAACTCCATAACATTTTATGCGCTCCATTAACGTGCCACGCCACGCAACTGGGGGCTTCGCCGAACAGCCGCGATTAAACGGAAATCTAAAAGAAGAAGTACCGGTCAGCGAGGCGGGAAGGTCGGCAGTAGCCGCCATGCCCATGAAATAATACGATTTCCAAGTGCGGTGGATTTGAATGCGTTTTCCGCATAATCCAACGACAGTATTTGAAGGAAACTACTTGTTAAAATGTACCTGTGAAACAAGAGTATATGATAAAGATTAGCAAATTATTTATCAATTTCGGAAATCTTCATTACGAATATTTCTATCTTATAACTCAATATTCAATTATTTTAATAGGTTCTGGTTAATACAAATAAGAAATTTAAAAAATGTTAAATAAAATTTAATGAATATTAACCGTTTTAGATAAATTATATGTTTCGTTGGTTCCCCCCAAATTGTTATGTATGGATGTAACGTGACGTTTCATGCCATTTATATTGACAAATTGCTGACGACATTCCATTCTTAATTTAGAAGTTTGGCCATTCAACACGACAAATATTTCAATTCACAACATAAGCAAATACTAATTGGTATTTTGTTGTTGTTATTTTCTGTAAATAGAGAACCATGGAGTAAGTAGTGTAACTCTGTATTATTTCATGTTAACAAAATAAATAAAAGGGATTTTATTGGGAAATAGTAGATTGGAACTAAGGAGAAATAGTTCGGAAACACATATTACATTTTCCACATCGCGTTTGCTCTGCAATGTAATGAATACATTTAAGTTTGAAGATTCTTTAAAGATATACAGCTTCATAAATATGTTTGAGGCAATAACTGTGGAAAGTTGAATGTTCGATAAATGCTAAAGAAAGAACCTCTCTCATAGTTTACCAGCTAGCATCCGATATTAAAGAGATGTTATCGAACGTGCAAAAATATTTTCATTGACCGGATATGTTTCAAATTATTCTCCCTTGTATTCTGAATAATATTCAGATAATATACATTTGAAGAGTTAGGTTTCTTTCCTCACGGTATGTTCACATGCGTGGTTTATTTCTTAATACACAATATTATTGACACTTTCATACAAGGTATGTTTTATTAACAAGCTCATGTTGATTTCCCTCAGACATGCTTTTGGAAATAAAACGTCAAAAAAGATGAAGTAAATAGTGCGAAACAATTTATTCAATGTCCGTGACCGACATTCTCAATAGGGTCCTTTCTTTCTCAACTGATGACTTTTGCAAATCTTCAGCCCCTAATAAGTCCCTGTTTATAAAATTTAATCTTGAAACTGAATCTTTTTATATGTGGTAACATCTTCATTGAAACAAGATCAAACTTGCTGAATAATTACAGCAGCATTCGTGGATGATGGTCTTCCAAGATTCCCGTTAACTCCCAAACGTTATTATTCAATCGAGACACCATACATATTCATCACACGTGCCATTATTTTACATCTTGATTAAAAAGAATAAAAAATCAATTTAAATTTGGTCATCCTGTGTTTCTGACTTTGTTTGGGAAGTGACAAGAATTGTTGATTTTCATCTGACGAAATTTCTTTCTAAACAATGCGAACTGTTTCCTCCAACCTGATTTCACTTTCCAATATCCATCAACATTGTGAAGTTTCTCCAGACACAGAACCTTTTTGAAATGTTCTTAACGTAAAATATTGTACGTTTACTAGTAGTAGTAGTTGTCTATTTCTAGCAAAATTATACAAAGGATTTGAGCACTGGTATAATCCAATATAGTGAGTTACTAATTAATTTCCTTACTCGGCTAGTAGGGATTAAAGATATTTGATTTGTTTTTCATCATACAATACGGATATTGTTATTAATAATGTTATAATTAACGTTATTTTTAATAACGAGTTAACAATTTCTTTTTTATCTCATTTTCTAGTGTTTCAATGTAATTGTCTAAAATAACTTCTTACTGCGTAATATAAAATAATTAGTGGTGCATTTACTATAAGATACTCTATTACGGACGTTATTGCTTAGATTACTCACAATATTCTTCTTTCTTTCATTTTTGTTTCATTAGGTTTACACCCTTATANGTAGCTATGGTATACGTGATTTCATGAGGGAATGAAATCCTACATTAGGATGAAACTCAGGAGCCTGTTCATAAGAACAGTTGTGATACGGAGGTCGGCAGCGAGAAAAAGAAATATATAGTATTGTGAGTAGATGTAAGAAGAAGAATTTTTTAATATATTTATTCGTACTATCTTCTGACAACAAAATTATTTCTGAAAAAGAAAATATCATCTTATATACATGGGTTTCAGTGACGGTCTCCCCACTTAATACGTGAAGAGTATCTTCTCGATAAAGGTATGTGCGGTAAAACTTTAAAAGTGAGAAAAGAAGAAGTCTGTCTCGCAATCCGAGCAAACGAATGCCTGCATTCTATAGGTCACTAAGAAAAAGGGAGATGAAGACGATGTGCAAAAACAAAGCTGGATTGCTTTAAGTAGCGATTGTCTACTACCATGGGAGATTATGTCCAATGCCAGAGAAAGCAAGATAGAGGTGGTTAGTGTTATAGAGAATCTGGGATGGTGGATACTATTTGACATCGGGATTGCCGTTTACGCCAAGAGCACGTCGAAAAAAGTGAGGAACACGTCAGTCGATAACTATGCCAAAGTGAAATACAGGTGCGTGTATAAGCATTTGATTAAACTATGCTATCTACATTAATGTATACTCTTTAAACGATATTAATATTCAAAAAATCACGGTCATAATATATCATTAGTAGTCTTGTCATGACCTTTGTGTCTATTACCTTTCGGATATTAGGAACAAGAATAACAAAACATAATCATGATCTTTCAATTTTCAACAACAAAAATATCCAATAATGAAAATACCTCATAACGGGTAGAATTTTATCCGTTCTGAAAGTTCAAAATTTAAAGTAGTAATACCTCCTCTGTAAATTTAATCTTTTTCTAAAAAGTAGTTTTTTTGCACATATTAGCTCATAATTTACTTTTACCTCACAATGTCTCCAAACTTAAATAAACTTCATTTTTACATCTAGAGAAAAACTTAGAAAGTGAAAAATTATTGATTTGGATGTTTATCGTCAATACGAAAGAAAAACGTGAAAAAAGAAAATAAATGTTTAATTTACGAAACTATCGTACTTGTGGTACCTCAAGTTCCAACTACCTTAAAATTTAGTTCTATCCGTTTTATCTTAAAAGGCATGCATTTTCCCACATTATTATAAGTTTACAAAGAATTTCGAATATTTTTGTTCCATCCATCGTTTAATTATAGAGGTATACGGTAGAACGGAAATGCATCACAAGGGGCACGCTGGAAAAAAGGTTGCATATCACTGCTTCAAAAGGTATTCTTCTTCACCTCCCTACGATATAAAGAGGAGGAAAATTTAGGTCACACAACTGTGAAATCAAATACGTGGCTAAAACGGGAGACAGATCCACTAACATTCTTCTGCAAATGCAAAAGAATTCCTTATTGACAATATAGGAATCCTCTTCTAATTTTGAATCACCTAAAAGGGATCTTAGGAAGAGTAGAATAAAGAAATGCGGATTGAAAGTCGACCCTTCGGAAGGAGGCTTTACTTCCCCCAACGGCTGTCAATAGGAGCTATATCGACCCCCCGCTGAATGTATTGACGAGTTTTTGAAAACCACTTATAGAATGATAAATGAACTTATAAAATTAAAAAAGAACTCAAGTCACGAAATTCCTTCTTGAAATTTTAAAGATGTATATGCGATGATTAGGAGGGATACTTTGATGATACAATTTTAGTCACGCATATCTAGAAGCAGAGTAACTCGTAGGGTATTTGACTGAGCTCGTTTTAAGGGATTGGTGGAGAATCAGTAAATATGGCCTAACTGAATTCAAATATATTAGAAATTAGCAAGACCGTTTTATCAGAGATAGGTGAACAAATAGCTGTACCTGCGAATTGAATAGTCAAAGCAAACCTTTGAAACATACATAAAACGAACAGGAGAAGAGGAAATTTCAAAATTTCAGTATCCACAAGTCCACAATTTCATATCCACAATTTCAAAATTTCAGTAACGCAAGTAAAAGTATCAGATAAGGTTAATGCAGTTTTTTTGTACGTAGTTGTTCCCAAACAAATTCTTTCTAGCGTGAGGGAAGAGACACGAGTATCATTGCCTGGGAAGTAATTTCTGAATTAGGACACGCACATTAGAGAATTATAAAATGAGAGCGTAGGTACTTGTAGGAACTACAGCAAACCTCGTGCTCGGTTACAGCAACCCCAGAATGGTTCATAACCCCACAAATATACAAATCAAAAGTGCTAAAACATTAATTTTTGTTTCTTCATTTTCTATCGCGTGATTAGTATTTCAAGACAAAATTATTAAATTCAGTTTTCTGCGTTCTACCTTAACGCCAGTGACGAATGTGCAAACATCACATGAGAAAAAAGAAATAAAGGATTTTCATTTTTAAATAAACTGTCACAAACCAACGAATGTTTATTTTGCACTATCACAAAGTAAGAAACTAACAATTATTCGTAAGTTTTTCACTTCAAAGTTCTACTGTTGATATAAAAACTAATACCTGGAGGGAAGAAATAAAAAATATTAAAGCAAACAGCAAAAAAATGTTTTATTTAGTCTAAATATCCTATAACAATCATAATATTTTACGCCAATTTGTTCCTCGAAATCATATACTGTTCCATCATTCCAGCGATATTGAAATATATTAGAAATACTGACGCAATATAAATAACATTCGGTAAAGCAATATACCAACTTTATTACTAAGAGAATCATGATTACTTGAGATGTCTGACCGTTCTTTTATTCCATTGGGTGATCTGCTATAGGTTGTGTTACATGATCCTTGATTCAGAGTTTTTTAATTGGAAATAATACATATATTTTTTACTTATTATTATGACCATTCTTTTTTTATACAGAAAAGTGGACTAATGGTCGCTATCTTACACTTTACACGAAAATATTGATACATGATCCGATTATTCATTTACAACCCCTCGTCAATTGTAATATTAAAAGTTAGTTAGTTTAATACTTTTTAGAAAGGATAATTCAATGACAAGTTATTTGCGAAAACACCATTAAACCAAATCTTGTTATGGAGGTACGCATTGAGAAAAAAGTTTAACTACCTTGATTCATGTTGTTATCCCGATTGAAATTCTTTAATTAATATCTTGTGACAGGAGTGAAAACATATTCTCCGAATACAGTAAATGAAATCAACAATTAATTCGCTTTCCCATTTCATCCTGTCAATCTTCCTGACGTTAACGGGACTCCTTCATTATTTCCGTGGTGCTTTCAACGAGTTCGTTCCCAAGGTTGACATCCATCCCGACATGACAGTGGTAATGAACATATCTTACTCTGGCAGGCTTATGACCTTTTCCTACATGAAATGGCAAAAAACATAGATGTATTTCATAAAATCCTTTTTTATAACGATCTCTTATTGTTTGTTCTATCCACATTACTCGCATTCTCATTGGCGACCGATGATTGATCTAGACACTTTCTTTGATTTATAACTCTCAAAAACAAAAAAAGTAAACAGAAGACAAAAGAAAAACATTGGAGAGCAACGTAATAAGTCTCAGAGTGATCATAGAAGAGAAATTATTTTCTCATTCAAAAATTGATGCAGAGGAAAAAGGAAATCTGAACAAAAGGTATTTAATTGATAAATGTTTCATTTACAACCTACTAAACCTACTCCAAATTTATCTATTTTATGTTACAGCCGTTCGTGAAAAATAAGACATATAGCTTCAAGTTCATAATCAAATATAATAGCGAATTTTAAAATTGATTTGTAACCACGAATTTTTTTTCAAACAGCACTTACCTTTGCAAAAGTGTAGTAAAAATGGAATAAAGTGAAAGGAGAGTAATAGTTTTGTCGACGTAATCTTATTCGTGCACGTATTTAACTCACGATTAAAGGAATTATAAATCGAAGTAATTTTCTTCAGAGGTGTCGCAAAATTAATTTTCCTTATTCGGTTCGTGATTTCTTTTTCGGGAAAAAGAAAATTTACTTTGCAAATTAGAAAATCTAAAGATCGAATGTAATTTGGATGTTTCAAATTCCTCCTTTTTGATACGGGAATTCTTCCTCATTGTAATATCATTGATGTTCATCTTCTGAAATGACTTCGACAACTTTTGTTGCTAAGTAAATGTGGCAAGTCCTATGGGTCTCACGCAAAGCTCCGTATTTCCTGGACAATCCTAAAAACCATTAAAACTGTAACATTTTTCTTTTCTCTGAGAATTATTACACTTCCAGAGCAAGAAATCCTCATGAATTGGAAAGTTCACTCATACCACAAGATTCTTTCCCTTTCAACCAAACCCAATTAGAAGACGACATTTGCTTATCTTTTCCAATTACTACAACTGGTTTTAGACAGTAACGAGCCAAATCATTATTATAAGCAATGTGCCCATACCCAATTGCGAAACTAATTTTGAACACGGATAGATATCGTAGCATGACGTGTTTCGATGCATGCCGTTTCTTTATCTCCTCACACTCTTGACCATCCGGCTTCTAGCTCCGAGAGGACTGCGCGTGTCAGAGGTCATGCATTCGAAACCCGGAGGGGCTCGGATCCAGCGCACCAGGCGGTCGGTCTCTCGTTAGACGGCGCTGCGCTGCTCAGAACAATACCCGAAACGTGATGTGAAATGATAACCTGCAGGGTAAGCATGTGTCGTATCACTCGCAATATCGTTGCGAAGTTCGAAGTAATAGGAAGCAGCCGTATGAACACGTTCTCTCTCGTTTACGTCGACACCCGCACTTTCTCAACTGGATCGCTGCCTTTACACTGATTTCTTTGCTTGTGTGAGAATTAACTAAGCTTACGAATAAATTAATATTCAATTTCAAATACTATGAATTGAGAATTAAATTTTGTACGAAACCATCTGCATTTTAGCTTCACCAATTCTCGGACTTTGAAAAAAAGAACAGTGTTGAAGTGTGGGATACAAATCATCATGTTTTGTTGTTTCATTCCACTTTCGTGATGTAGTTCTTATTTTTAATTTTGGTCATGGGTATCATTTAAAAATATACTGGTTGAAGTACAGTATTGACGGTATTGCAACAAAATTTACATACACGACAGAACATACTTTTTCAACTAGAGCATGCTTTTTTGACGACGTTTCTCGATATTAATATTCATAGCATGTACGTTATTCGTGGACACATAAAATGCATTTAATTTTGTTCAAAGATAATTGGAGACAGTCTTTCAAAGAACATTGTTTCCTGTTAATGCCATAATTGTCAAAGTTTAAATCATTTTGTACTTTATCATTCTTATTTGTATATTTATTTATACCTGAAAAAGGGATATAGCCATAAAAAGTTGAATTTTTTCCCATATGTATGCTATTATATCCAATAATTGAAGGAGAAGCCGCATTCTTTATTTTTTTAAATAATTTTTGAAATTCTAATTATGTGAATTTTCATGACGAAGGTTTTTGAAAGCGTCGCCTTTCGGATCAAGAGCAATTCAAATGCATTCTCCCCAATTTAATTTTTTAGTTAAATATGATTCTAAAAGTTCAAACCAAAGTAATTTTTGACAAATTACTTGTTTAGACGTACGAATAATAATAATAATAATAATAATAATAATAATAATAAGTATTATTATTATTATTATACAATTTCTTCTCGGGGATTGTTCACCCGGTTTTTAAAAAGGTTTGAGTGGCAATCTAACATGCCTCATTCCTGGCTTGGTAAGTTAAGCACGGTGCAAACAATACGCAAGTTTCTAAGATAACAGATTTTTGGATCTTGGGAATAAGATTTTTGGGATGAGATTTAGTTTTTCCAAATTTTCTTGCAGGTTCTTATTTATGAGGTCATTTGCTGTAACAACGATTTGTAGAATTTCTACAGTTTCGAGTTTATAAATGTCTTTATATTCTAGTGAAGGTGGGATGTATTTTGAAATCTTAGCCATTTCTGCTTTGTTAATGTTATGATCTGCTGGATGGGTGACATCAGTGATGAATGCCTTTCGCTCCCTGACATTATGTAGTATAATATCTGGTCTATTAGCAGGGACTGTTTTATGTGTGTGTATTGATAGGTCATAATATGGTTTAAAATCTTTGTTTTCTATTGTAGGTCTTGCTTAGTATTTATAATAGGGCGTGGTTATTTCAGCTTCTTCTGTTAAAAGTCCGAATCTTGCTGCAATAGATTGGTGTATTATGTTAGCAGTCAGGTTTTGCTGGTGCAGACACTGTGTTTTAGATAAATTTTTACACCCAGTGGTAATGTGATCTATTGTTTCTGATAGGTGACAGGTTCTACATTTATCGCTAACATCTTGCTTTTCAATGTACTTTTTATAGTTGTTGGTTGCGATGACTTGATCCTGGATTGGTTGCATGAATCCCTCCGTCTCTCCAAATAGAGCCCCATATCTGAGTCATTGCACTGAGGCATCGTGATCGACATTGTCAAGAGCATGGAGAAATCTGCCATGGAGAGGCTTGGTCTTCCACGCCTTCAACCTGTCCTTGAATGTGGTGATAGTAGGATAGTTTTCACTGTTACTGAGTTTCATTGGAGTGTAACCTTTGTCACTCGATACTACTGCTTTTTTGTAGTGGAGACATTTCAGATTTTGTATAAAAGTATTTCTTGTGTCCTGTTACTTGACGATTACACAACACTTTCAGGTCCAACAAATCACGACCATCTGCTTTCCTAAGATATTTAAGGCAATATTTTGTTTTAAAGTGTTGATAAATCCATCTAATCTGCTCTCAAAATCTTCATCTCGTACAAAAATCTTCTGACCTTAAAGAATTCTGTGTACCCTGTCTTTAAGACGCTGTTTACACATTATTATTATTATTATTATTATTATTATTATTATTATTATTATTATTGCGCTATGTTGAATTAGTTTGTCTACTTAGACATTAAGAGGTTTCCCAATTTGGTTTTCCAATAATTAAATTAAAAATAGTTGACAATATTCACAGTAACAACATAATAAGCTGTTTGTTCGTGAGATTAATTTTCGACATTATTTTGCCATCACTGCACGAACAAAATTTCAGCATGAGTCATATTTTAATGCAATACCACTTGAAACGAAAATATCTGTTGTGAGAACTTTAAAATATATTTTGAGTGACTAATGCATGAAAAAAGTAGTAAATTTTCACTCTCTAAAAGAATAATTTTAAATCCATGAGTAAAGTCTATAATTTTAAATCCATGAATCCAGTGCTTCGATCCTACTCTTCTCCGAGAAACTCAATGAGGACATTGGCTTAGAAGACATTAAAAGTCGCACGCATGTTTTGGATGCAGGAAGTCATCCTTCTACTGCTTCAAGTCACGGATTGCAATTTCCCTTTCATTAAACAGTTCCTAAGGCCCTGCGTTCCACGCGATCTGAGACATTTCCCATCTCATTATACATTGCTCATGCTCAGTTACGAGTGCAAGATATAGGTTACATCATTGTAGGACACGCCATTACATGTCGTTGGAATATTTCCGTGAGATATGTTTGTTCCATAAGGTGACAAATTTGCTGTGAGCAAGTTTCTCTCGCATTAAAATAGTTCTATATGATGATTTTCAGGAAAAGGAAAATATTATTTTATTGACTTATTAAATAATAATGGTTTGCCGATTATAAGATGAAATATAAAAAAACCGTTTTGTTGTATACCAGTGGATTAGCCACCCTGTATTTTGTGATTATAAATGAAAATTATTTTCAAAAGACCACGGATATCTTGCATAGTTGATATGTTTTAATGTACGGGATTTGGTTGTGCTGTACTTACATCAATACCCTTCAGCCCTGTTTTCACAGACCCTGTATCCACCGAATGTTTACTAAAACGTGTATCAATCAAAACAACTGAACGTATTAAAACTTTCATGATCGTACTCCTTAGGATTGGGAATATGATGTAAGCTGACTTTCAGTTTGATACTGATACTGGAGAAAAGAACCAAATTTCAATAAACAGTTGTGATATGCAATTTTCTTATAAGTATAGATTCTGATATCATTTTATTGCTAGATTTTGCTTGTCCGTGTGAAAATCAAAAATACTTTGACTAAAACAATATTCTTAGAGGTATTTCAGAATGATAAAGTGTGTCTGACTAAAGAAAATGATCTCCTTTTCATCCCATTAAATTTTCGAAAGTTAATTTTAAAAAGTACGTTTTTAAAAACTACGTTGTTGTGATATTTTCCCTGTACTTTTTAGTGATTATAATGAAAAAATGGACCTGATGATTTGTGTCTCGACAAAAGTGAATTCATTCATGTTCCAAATCAAACAAAAGTTTTGATTGATTTAATAATTTAATAATTTTTAAATAATTTTATTATTATTATAAATAAAATAATTTCATTATTTTACCAGATTGTGAGAAATATATTTGAAAAATACTGTATTTTACGCACATTAACTCACATTATTAGTAAAATATTTACTATACTCGTACAAATTTACAGGTTCGTAAAGACGTTTCTGCGTGAACATGTGTAACAAATAAATATACAGCTTAAATGAAAATTATTAGAAATGTCTACCAAAGGTAACATTACAGTTACTTGCTGAACCAGCGGGAACAATTCATCCACTATTAAGTTAAGGAATGAAAATTATGAAGAGAGTTTAGATTATCAAATCTCCATATTATGTTATGCCAACCTTTGATTATATGAGAAAATGTGATACCATCAGGTGAGAATGAACAAATGAGATAAATAAAACTATCAGAAGAACTCAATGATCCACGATAAAAAATAAATTGAAGGTTAAAACATATTTGAGGTTACGAACCCTGTAATAAGCTCTGTTCCAAGGTACTAAAATTTTATTCTTCGTAGTTGATGTCAATGATGAAGCTTAATGTCACACTCACTTTTCCTGAAGATTCTCGCAAGCGTTGATAACTGATATCCTTGTAGTTTCCTTCTAGTTTCCTATGGATAGTTCTGGATATTAAATGGTAGTCAATATGGTTGACCGCATTCGTTTTATATCTGTGGGTGTCCGTTGACTTCTAGCGTGGAGACAGAAGACTATCTGGTATCTTATTGAACTAATTGGGTTCCCAAACGTTAGTGAAATATATAACAGATGTGTTTTTGTGGTGAAGAATCTATGATTTGAATACGTTACAGAAATTTATCGTGCTGATCTTGGATAAAAAAGAGTTTCTTATCTCAATTCAAGTAATTATATTTTTGTTTTCAGTGTCTAAATCTATGCAACATAATACTCGCAATCGTATGTAAAATACAATATCTATCAGATAAATATTTTATAGTCCTCTTGCAGAACCTCAAAAGCACTTAATTTTTATCATTATGTATTATTATTATTTCATTATTTATATAATGATTATTTTAATTAAATTATTTATACATTATTATTATTATTAGAATATTCCTAGTATTCCTGCTGCTACTACTGAGTGAGGACGTGCCGTCGTGAGCTCCGCAAGAAAAGTTGGAAAAGGAGTTTTGGAGGAGAAAGATTGTAACTATTTGGATTTCGTCTAAAAATATTGGACATTTAGTTTAACTGGAAAAAATTTCAAAAAGAAAAAGAAGAATCTTACGAGTGCAAAGCGGAAGCAAACGTGGCGACGTGACAACGCGGCGGTGTGAACAGCTGGCTACGTTAAGAAGTAAAATCAAGATGATTTCAAGGGAAGTGTAAGGTTCTTTTCGGCATAGTGAAGTGTGGGCATTGTGGAGACTTGTTATTAGCACAAAAGGTTTTCTGTTATGGATGTAAAAACAACCTCCACTTTATCAGAAAGGGAAAAGAAATTATGGAGATGTGCTAAATGTAGAGTGAACAAAGTACAAAATAAAGAAGACAGTTCGAGTGAGACAGAAGAAACCAGAGAGAAAGTAATAGTAAAATTTAATTTAGAAGGTAAAATGGATATTGTATTAAGTGAAATGAAGGAAATAAAGAGTAGTTTAGGCTTTCTAAATGAAAAATATGATTTTTATGTAAGGAACCAAACGAGTTGAAAGAAATTAAGAAGGATATGATATTAAACAAGAAAAATTGGAAGAATAACCTAAGAAGAGAGTTAATGTTTTAGAACAAGAAAAATTAGATAGAAACATAAAAATAGTGGGTATAGATAATATTGATGTGGCAGAGGCAATGGTGAAAACGGTGAAACTTACTAGTAAAATCAATGGAGAGCAGGTAAGCCTGACTGTTATTGAAGATTTCAATGTGGTAAATAAAAACAAGAAACCCAAATACATAGTGAAATTCACCTCAAGAAGTATAAGAAACACAATTTTAGAGAACAAGGGAAAAATAACTCAAAGCAAAGATCTAAAAAAAGAGTTTGAGGGAATTTTCATCAATGAAAATCTTACCAAGTACAATTCTAATTTATTTTTGTTAGCAAGAAGCAAAATTACCAAATTTAAAATTTTGTTGGTGTAAGATCGGTAAAATTTTCTTAAGAAGAAATGAAAATAGTACAGTTATTAGAATAATAAATGAAAAGGAAATAGAAAAATTAAGTTAAGCAAAATTTTGATAAGTAAACTAAATAAATCAGAATAACAGATGGATGTTGCTCTATTAGAATTAAAAGAAAAGAAAATTTTAGAAAATATCTCTAACTTTGAACAATTTATAGAAAAGAGAAGAAACAACATAAACTATTTTCATCTAAATGTAAGGTCATTAGCAAAAAACTGGGACCAGTTAAACACACACATATATATAGGAGAAATTTCTCAGAACCTAGACCTAATTATTTTATGTGAAGTGAATATTAATGAAGAAGAAATGTTGGAAATATATGAATTCCAGGGTTTTAATAAATTCACTAGATTAAGAGAAAAAAAAAGAAAAAAAAGTGGTGGTGTAATAATTTATTTAAAGAGTTGTTATAATTTTGAAGTGAAATCAACTAAAGGAATAAATTTTGAACTAATAGCACGAGAATTGAGTTTAGGAAATAATACCATATCGGAAGTTTGGGTAATCTACTGACCACCCGATACAAAGATCAACTTGTTTATTGAGGAATTAAACAGTCTATTAAGGGAACTAAAAGTAAAAAAATGTAATATTAATTGGTGACACTAACATAGATACACTGAAAGAAATCAATATTCTAACTTATTCAAATTATTTAAACAAATTAACCGAAAATAGTCTTGCATAAAATATTTGCATTTATAAACTTGCATAAAAAAACCATGGATGAATGACGAAATAAGAAATTTAATATCCAAAAGAGATAATACTTTTAGAAAATGAAAAAGAACATCGATTACAAATGTAGAAACAAAATGTCACTAAGATTAGAGTATAAAGCTTTGAGATATAAAATTAATAATCAAGTAGTAAGACAAAAAATAATTTATTTTTCTAAAGAATTTGAAAATAATAAGTTGAATGCTAAAAAAACTTTGCAAATTATAAATGAGCTAATAGGTTGCAAAGAAAAGGAATCAGTAGACAAAACCATAATAAACAATTTAGGGAAACAGAGAAAATTAAAAATATATGTAACAATTTTGCAAACAATTTTAAAAATCAAGTTGATGAAATTGCACACATTCGCAACATAAAAACATTTCAATTTAATAAAGATATTTCAGTAAATAATTCATTTTACTTACCTGAGGCAGATGAGGAAGAAATTGAAAATATTATTTTGAAAATGGATAGTAAAAAAGCGTGAAAAGTATTGACCAATCACAATTTTAAATACAATAGGTAAAATTTTTGAAAAATACATTTCGATAAAATTAACAAATTACATAGAAAAATATAAGATAATAATAGAGGAACAATTTGCTTATAAAACAACAAAAGTACTACAAATCTTTTAGAGAATTTTGTAAATTTAATAAATACAAGACTCGACAAGTGTGAGCATATATTGATGCTATCTATTGATATATCTAAGGCATATGATGTCATCAATCATGAGAAATTTGCAGAAACCTTAGAAAAAATAGGAATTAGAGAAATAAAAGGAAAACTATTTCAAAATTATCTAAGTGCAAGATCCCTTAGAGTTAAGATTGAAATCAACTACATCGACAGTATTAACGTAGAGAAAGGGATTCCACAAGGACGTTTTTGGTACCATTACTTTACATCATTTATGTCAATGATGTAAGAGAATGTTTAAAAAAATGTAAATTCTTTATATACGCAGATGATAATAAATAATTTCGTTTAAATAAGAGCAAAACAAGGCCTTAGAAACTTTGCAAAATGAATTTGAGAATTTTCAAAATTGGACTCGTGAAAAAGGATTCACTATAAATAAAAGTATAACAAAACTATTGCACATAACATCACATACCAAAAGAATAGCATCTTAAATTATTTTTCACAAAATAAATTGTTTACATCAAGAACTTCAAAATTGTAATTGTACAGATAAAATAGAACAAGTGAAAACTCTCAAATATTTAGAAATAGTAATAGCTGAAACTTTTCTTATGGATGAAGCATACTGGAAGCATAGCAAAAAAAAACAAGAATCTGTAGCTGAAAAATGAGCAGTATAAAAGAGATCACACCTAAAGACATAATGAAAATAATATATCATTCGCTTTTTTAGTCTGTAGTAAGATATGGAATAACAATATGGGGTTCCACATCAACACAAACACGCCAATGCTCAAAAAGTTTTGTCTAACCTTTCGACTTGGTTCCATGCAAATCGTCTCATTATAAACACTGACAAAACAGTGTCTATGTCATTTCACAATAGTAATACAAAATCTTTACCCCAGGTTTCTCTTTCTTTAAACGGAACACAATTAAAAACTGTTACAAATACAAAATTCTTAGGTCTCCATATTCAAGACAACCTCAAATGGAATTGTCACATTGACAATCTTAATTCCCAATTAAGCAAATTGTGTTACGCATTCCGAATCTTAGTTAACGCAGTTAGTCCACGTATTTCCCGTTGCGTATATTTTGCAAACGTTTACTCCCATTTACGTTACGGCATTACCTTCTGGGGTAATTCCGGTCAGAGTATTCAAACTTTCAGAATTCAGAAGAGGATAGTTCGGATAATTTGTAAATCTCACCCCCGAAACTCTTGTAAACCTTTATTCAAGGAATTAAATATCTTAACACTTCCCTGCATTTATATTTATGAAACGGTCGTGTTTGTTAAGACCGAATTACTGAAGCACCACCCTTGCTTTATACGAAACAGTCTCGTTCACGAACACTATACACGCAATAGTAGTAATATTCATCGCCCTAGAGTGTCAACCACTCTTTGCCAAAAGGGACCATACCATTCGGGAATCGTTCTATATAATTCCCTGCCCAAGAATATAAAAGATATTATGAAATTGAATATCTTCAAATCCGCGGTTAAAAACTACCTCCTGCACCAGTGCTTCTACACTGTAAAAGAATTTATTGATTTTAACAAAAGTTAAATTCGTCTTGTGCTTTATCACGCCATTGCTGTAGTACTTTTTAAACAACTTATAACAATTTCAAAAACTATTTTCTTGCATGATTGTGTTGTCTTATGGCTCATATTAATTTAGTTTTATGTGTACTCAACATTGGCACGTTTGTGTACATAAATTCTGTAGCCCCATCCTGGCCCGGGTTTTTCTCCGGTTTTCCTTCGGGTAGAGGCGGATTTATCATACAGGTTCTCTAGGCTTTGTCTAGGGGCGGGTCTATTGTAACAATAAATCGTGAATTTAGTGTTATTTCAATTTTTAAGCACTATACTCAGAATAATCTATAGTTCGATAATAACTTACATGTAATTTTTTGCTTAAAATTACAAACATATTGACATTCTATTAGTATTATAACTCGCAGCTAACTTTTTATCTTATCTAGGAATTTTTGCTGAATTTTTTGAATCCGCCTCTGCCTTAGGGCCCTTGATCGGAATTGATGGGATGGTCCCTTGCTTGCTTCCGGAGAGTAAATTAGTTTTTTTTTCCCTCCACGTGGTCATACGCAGTTTGTACTGTTTTTTGACAATAAATTTATTTATTATTTATTTATTTAAACTCACACATAAAAATGACTCAAAATTTACAGGATAAAGTACTGAAATGTTTCAGCAAAAGAAAATCGAGAAATTTATATGAAATGTACGAGGATGAAAAAATTTTAAAAATAAGAAAATTTGAAATGTTAATAAAAATAGGTTCAATGAAAAAATAGTAGTTAAATATGAACATAGGTATAAAACAAGAAAAAAAAACTTTATGATCCCTACATATTTGAATAAATTTGGAAGAAGGAAAATAGAAACAATAATACCAATGATAAAATAGTAGTTAAATATGAACATAGGCATGAAACAAGAAAGAAAACGTCATGATCCCTTCTTTCTTCAATAAATTTGGAAGAAGAAATATAGAAACAATAATACCAATGTATT
>NNCF01128009.1:150245-202701 GCA_002313205.1 Laupala kohalensis
AAAGTTGTATTAACTATGTAAAGGCTGTATAAACGATGTAAAAGTAATGTAAAACCTAAAAAAGCTTGTTTTTTGTTGTTAATTATGGATGTATGGATGTATTCCGGAAAAATAAATTTCAATTTCAATTATATTACCTTTTAAGAACACGTCCATCCTTATTCAATTTTCCTCAATCTACATAATCATACTTTTCTTCACTTTCATATTTTTATCAGAAGCAGAATGAAGTATTTCCGTTTCTTTTGTTATTACATATCCGAATATTACGACTTCCAGTACATCCTTCGTATTTGTATGGTAGTTATAACTAGTGTACAATAGTATAAAATAGTAACTGAGTAAAATATAATTTTAACACCATTATAAAATAGACCGGCTTTATTGAGTTTCCGTCCTAAAAATCAGAATATATTATAAATAAGTAATTAATTCTTTATTTATAGTTCTAGGCCTTGATTGAAATTCATGGGATGGTCTCATGCTTGCTTCCGGAGTAAATTGGTTTATTGTCCTCGACGTGATCATACGCAGTATGTAAGTGCTTTTATTGACAATAAATTTCTTATTATTACTAGCAAATAACCATTGCACATCATGAAATGTATCTTAAAATGTTTACTGTATAAAATTCAACTTTCGTGCGCCAACAACTTTCACGTGCATTTTTTACTTTTTACTTTTTTGTACACTATCGATGCAGCGATCAAAACTTCTATTTTTAACAATTATTTTACATGGCGTGTAAAATTAATTTTATCTACTTCGTTATGTAACTCATTCTTATGTAAATCATCTTCTGTGTTTCATTACTAAATTGAAGCCAGAAAAATATACTAGAGAAATGTAATTTTCAATTGTATAAATATAATCTCTTACAAGACTCTTTGCAATTTTCATTTATGTTTTTTACGTAAGACGTTGAAAACTCATTTTCGTATTCTATTAGTCCATGTCCCTCCACACATTGGTGATCTAATGAATAGGTAAAAGAAGAAAAAACGAGTGAAGAAACACACGCTAGAGGGCAGAGGTTCCGACCCGCGCTTCGCCATCGCCAGCAGGGAACCACCTCCCACATGCGCGTCTTCGCAAATTAATTGCCCTCTGCTTGCGCAAGTGTAGACCGACGGAGGAGGATATCGAGGGGCGGAGGCTCGGTCGCCTTGTGCAAACAGTGCCATTGCTCATTGCGGCGAAGCGCCACTCATCCAGCTCCCGAGATTGAGGTTATGTGATCATACTGACGAAAGTTTTGTTAAATCAAATAGTAGTATTTACGCATAGCAATGTAATGGAAAATTCACAGTCGATCGTTACTATGTTTTATTCCTACTCATAGTCATTATACAGAAATATGTTACAATGGTGGGATGTGGAATGAGCAAGAACTTAAGAAGTATATAATGGCAGCTTCCAGTTGTGTTTTATTCCCGACTACTGTTACATTTACTCAAAGCAACCATTACAGCCCCGTTAACTTTATAAAGCTCATATATAAACTTGTATCACTCAATATTTGAGCAATTCTCTCCTTTCCACCTTCAGGTATTATTATAAATAACAATGCGGCTCATCTCAGTTGTGTACGTTAAATTGTAATTGACTTGATAATACTGCAATCAAACCTACGAATAGATGAGGGTCGTAGTTTCATGATGACAGGTTTGTCTGTTTCGTTATTTCCGTTGATATGTAGTTTTGTTGGTACACAATTACATTTATTTTTAATTAATTTTTTGAAGAGTATCTCATTTATGAGTTGAATATACGAAATAAAGAGTTTCTTTTGAATTAAATTACATGTTTTTAATGTGTTAATTTTATGTGCACTTGCTTTTTATATTTCAAAATATCCAAATATCCTGCACCACCTATCACGAAAAAAAATTAAATGTTTTATCCCATGAACATATTAATTTGTTAATGTGTTAATAGGAAATGAAAACTAACCGAGCCTGTGTTTTCCAAATATGATAAAAGAAAGATAACACAATCATAATGGCATTCAGAATGAACATGAAGTTCAACAAAGCGTTCATTAAAGGCCGCAATAAAAATGACTTCCCTACGCGAGTTAGTTGTCACAAGAAGTCTTACAGAAAGATTATGGGATGCTTTCTGATACAAAAACGTAACATACTGCTGGTTGACGCTAGTAGGTAAACGAGTATGAAGCGCTTGTATTTCTCTCTCGCACTAACAAGCGCGCACTCTATGAACGGCCTCGTAAACCACAACTTCCTCTGCTGGAAAGACAATCGCGAAAAGAAAAGCGAATCAGCGGCTCTCCCCTCTCACGTGGGTGACACCTTGCCTTCCCCTTACGGAGCGCGCGCTGCCGCAGTAAATTGTTCTGAGTCCGTGGCAGGTAGGCGAAAACACGCTTATGTTGCTGTGCGTCGCTTCATGACGATATTAGGACTCAACGTCAACTGGGCTTGTGCAATTGGCACACCTTGTCTTCAGGAGAAAAAACGGTCACCCATGCGTCAAATAAGTTACGCCAACTAACTGCGATATATCACTCTTATTTCACTATTATGAGAATACGTTTAATTCTCCATACTCTACAAATAAAAAGAACGTAGAATAAACACAATTCTTAAAAAAAAGCCATTCAAGATAAATAATAGAAAATGAAATATAGTGTGGTTGATTTCCATCACAATATTTAAAATAATAGGCCAATTTCTAAAATTTTATAAAGTATTGTGCAATATTGCTATCATATTGGGAACATTATATGTAATACTAGAAATGTGGATCTGTCTATAACCCTTCAAATATAAAATTGAGAATTTTTTTATATACCGAAGAAAAGCAGTGGAGCAATGTTTGCATTAATGCTTATAAAGCATGACTGTAAGGGACCATCCCTACGCTGTACCTAAAGTGATTGTAATGAACAATATGTCTACAACAGACCAATTCCTCCAATAAAATGATCGCGTAAAAATGAATTAGAAACCATAATTAGTGTAATTAAATTAACATTGCTTAACTCTAATTTTAAACTCACAAGGTGGTGATTTACTGAAATGGGGAAATTTGCGACACAGAGGAGTGAGGTTCATGTAAAAGCATTTCACGTTTTCAATATTTCCAACATGTGTTCACCAAACAACCGAGGTTAAGAATGAAGCAGGTTACATTGGTTTCGGCAGGAATCCACAGTGATGCCACCACATCAACCACTTCAGTAAAACCATCTTACCTTGATAGAAGAGAATTTCAAAACAATGTCTAAGAAGTGGGACATGAAATGACGAAGGAGTGAGGAATTCTACCTAGTTCTAATCAAACAATATATCAAAACCAGCCATAATAAATCCAGAGCGGTAAAATACAGTATTTATAAGAGGGGTGGCGTCCCCTCCAATGGAAGACAAAGTTTCATTATATTTTTTTAAACAGCTAATTTACTCTAGAGCAAACTAAATTATTTTCAAAGCTTCACATTTCATTCCTAAAGCAATCGATAACGTTAGCTGCAACTTATGACTGGTTCTTAACATAGTGAGTTTCCTTTAATTTGATATTATTTCGCTCCAACGGCATGTGCGATTTATGACACCTTGCAAGCAAAGAAGTAATGTAAATTAAAATAAGTTATGCAACAAAATACTTAAAATGTGTCACGAAATTATTACACGTAAGTACATAAGAATCGCAAAATTCTCCTTCTCTCTAATCCTATTTCCTACCGATATTTGCTTCGTTGATCTTCCCATTAATGATATTTTTTCTACCACGAATACTTCGTTATAATACTTCACAAACGTATAGTTTGATGAAACTTTTTTGCCTATATATTTCCTCGACAACTCGTCCGTTTACATTCGCTAACTAATTGTTGTGGGATCAAGTAGTACGCAAGAGCGGCAGAGCATCTAAATTGTCGAGAAGTAACAACACGAACGTACGGAAAATTTGAATCAATTCAATTATTTGAACACTAATTTTATGTATTTATCATTCCTGTATATCTCAACATAATCATAACATCATATTTTAAAAATTAAAATAATATAAAACATTCGCACTGTAATTTTAGCACTGCAATTTTACCACTGTAAAAGGTATATTATGGTTAATGAAGCTAAGTGTAAGAGAATGCTCATGCCTTAACTTCGCCTCTAAATAAAGATGCATTATTATTATTATTATTATTATATTAATCGAAATCTAAGAAACTGAGAAATTTTTACAAAATGAAAATAATTTTATTTGGTGTCGTTGTTTAATAGATCTACAAAACGAGCGTATGTTGTGCAAGTGGCAGGATAGAGGTAGGCGAGCAGATACCCTTCGCGAATCATTCTCTCAGAGTGCGCCAATAAATGGAAAATAACGTATTCTTTTATTTCGATATTTTTATTCTTGGAACATGGAGTTAGCTTATTCTTTGTTAGCTTATGGAGTTAGTTGTGTTAGCTAGTTAGTTGTATTCTATGGAATAACTAATTCGAATAAGAATTGTTCTGGTGGGCACTTACAAACGAGTATGCACTGCGAGGACAGCGAAGAAAATTCGGAACGTGTGGGTTTTGAACATAAAATTGTTACACTGTGAACGTTTGTCAAGTTATACATCGATATTAATAATAGTAATAATATTAATCTCTAGGAATGTATATATACATGTCAATGAGACATGAACGAACAGATGTTTTCAATCAATCTAAAGGCGTGGTGTGTGCCAAATTCTAGGCTGTTGGCGCTCGTTCATGTGATTCTGAAGATATAAATTTGAACACAAGATATATTAAAGTCGGTGAAAAAGTAATATCAGGTATCACTTCTCGGTCTGTATCTAAGATCGTGATTGTATGTATGTGTGAAATTAATACGAATTCAGGCGACTATGTATTTACGAATAAATATAAGATCTGGATCACCGTTATGGAAGGTTGTATCTTCTTCTTCACTAGTTGCTGCAGTATAACAGTGCTTCTGCAGTGACTAATGATATCAAAAGCCATGTAATGAATGTCACTTTTTAAACGAAGACGTGTACCGCGATCAAGTAAAAATACGTCGTAATGTATGTCACATATTATGAACATTACATGTTGTGCATCAAATTTTTCTTAATTTCTTGCAAACGCGTGTGTATTTCATTTAGGAAATTTTCGTGATAAATCGCCTTTATAAAACTAATAGTTTAACACTTTGCATGGGGTGCATATATATTTTTTCATTTTCCATGCTTTAAGTTGAGTAAAAAGGAAGTTATTGACTGCTATTTCTCGATATCTTGCGATTATATGTTAACAATTTGTAAAGTGACAAAAATAAAANNNTATATATATATATATATATATATATATATAGGCGAAACATATAATTACCAATAATCGTATTATGATACAAAACTCTAAAAATTTCATTTTGCAATAAAGGCTTCGAGTATGTCCCAAAATCTGATCAAATTGTTGGCAACAAAGATATATGACATGTAAGATAAATTGAAAAATAAATAATTGATATACAAATTGAAAATAAATAATAAATAAATCGTGATTGAAAAATATCACATAATCGTGCGTCAGTACGACCACCATTCGCCATTGAGCTAGTTATTCCTTAAATCCTTTAAAATATGGCTTTAATTTTCATTAATAGTGCCAGTAATGTACTTACCACGATAAAAGAAAACGTTTTTGTACTGTATCAACAACATAAAACTTTTTATTACGTGTCCTGAGAAGCACGGTAAAAGAATTTCTTCTTATTCATTGTAAAAGCGAATAAAATGTTGTTATTCATTTTACAAGTGAATTTCATTCATTCTTTCTATCATTCAATAAAAGTTCTTTCATTCATAGTACGTCAAACTAGTGAATAACATTTTATACACTGAACATATAACAAGCGAATAACATTTTGTTATTCGTTGCAGGTCAAACATGTGAATAACATTTTATTCGTCATTCATGTTAAAGAATAAATGATTGTCATTCATGTTCGTTAAGTAAAAGAATAACATTGCATTCGTTATCTACTTAAATCAAATGAAAGAATAACTTTTTGTTCGTTATTTATGTACGTCATGTTAAAAGAATAACTTGTAATTCGTCAATCAACGAGTATCGAAAAAAAGAGTAACATATCCGTTATTTCTTTACGTAATATTAAAAAAATCTATTATATTCTAAAAGAAAAGAAGAACTCGTCATTCGTCAATCAATGCTCGTCAAATCAATGTATATTTTTGTTCATTATTTTCACTACTTAACTCATTATTTACACGCTTCTCAGCGTGAATAATTCTGATTTTGTGCAAGTATTCCAGACCAGTGTCTCCACCTGCGAGACTCAGCCATGCCGAGTGAGAGAGTCCGTCATTGGGACAGCCGCTGCTTCTGCCCTGCGATCTGCTTCCCGCTACTGCGACCCCACGAGTCGAACCCTTGGTTGCCACTCTGACACTTCTTCAAACGGCAAGGTCGCCCATTGTATTGAACAGGCACACATATATTGTCCACTCAAGATTAACAAGAAATGAAGGTGTTTAAAAAAAGAGAAATGTGAAAACTAAAGTATTTTAATGGGGAGAAATAGTATTCTGTTTCAATCCTATTTCTTTTCAATCTTTAACTTAAAGGTACGGATACACGGAAAGTTTCCTCGCTAAGAGTTCTGAGAAATTGGCTGTCAGCGCACAGTTCATTGGCTTCACGACAGTTGCTATATGTCGGATGTAAGCACTGACGAAATATATGACAATGCTCATGAAAAAGCTCTTCCGTTAGTTCGCAAGTGAACTCTGTCCGCTACAGAAGCACACAGAGAGAAATGTTTACGCCTAGTAAGGGTATGTCTGTTCATCGTGTTTTTTACCCTCCCCCAATCAGTATACCCATACAGAATATAAACATGAATATATTAGTTTAAGAATGAATATCTCAGTAATGAACCGTATTTAATATCACGGACAAATGTTAACTTGATTCAGGAGGGCAATTTCACGACTGTCGACTATAATTGATCAACAATCATTTATGAACCATTCAAACTATTTTATATTGATTATATACATCGATAACTAATTCTTGTTTGGTATCTACTTTGATATTTTCTCGTAACAACTTTCCAATGTTCACTGATTAAAAATTTACTTCGCTATTATCTTCCATCATAATTGTCTTCGGGAAGAAAAGGACGACCCGTGGGGTAGTGCATTGCGCACTAACCTTCTACCTCTAGTGACACTTTTATTCTAATCCCGGTAGAAGTAGAATTTGCAGTGGTGGACGAAGTGGGTTCGCGTAAGGTTTTCTGGGGGTACTCCTGTTTCCCCTGCCTCTCCTTCATTCACCCTCGTTTCCCCATCTCATCCACATATCACCTCGCATCATTCGCCCGCGGTGCCACTATGAATTCATAAAGTAATTGAAAGAGCGTGCGGGGGGAAATGGCCTTGAGTAGTCTCCCCTTCAATATATTGAGCGAATACATACATCTGAAAGAAGTAATGATCTTATATACAAAATATATCTCTACAATAAATCTCTCTAAAGATTCCTATTAAATCATTGTTTCTGTAATGTTAAGAAATTCATCGATTTTATTAATAGAACTTTTACGCCGTTCAGAGTTGAACAGGATTCACAAATTTTACCATTTGTTGTTCACATCGTAAACATCGTATTAGGGACTACAGAAATTTCTGACATATTTTTCAATCCGTAAAACAGATAAATATCATCTGGCGATTCGTGATCATAGAAGAAATAACTGATGTTGCCTTCTGCCTGTGCTATCTTGAATGTCATTGTTCGTTTGTGCTGGCAGTGTTTCTACGGTATGTGAAAATTCGCTGTCAGCGTTCCTCAAATATCTAACAATGAGAAGGCAGTGCTCACTGACGCCTGTGTACGCTCTACTGACGTCACTGACAAAGAATTACTGACAAGAAACACTGCCCGTGTATTCGTACCTTAAGTCTCTTACATTAAAATTGTTCCGTATTACATATGTTGTTAGCAAAACATTATTTATGACTTGTAAATTGTTTATTTTTAGTAAAGAATAAAATGATGAATTCAAATTACTGTGTTTCTTTTCCGAAAATGGGATTTAGTTATGAAACTCATAACTCTCATTACAAGTTTTGATGACTCATAAATAAATTAATTTAATTAAATTTTAAAGAAATTACAATGAGAATTACATTAAATTTTACATATCTCGTAACTCGAATCAATACAATAAAAATTATGAATATAATGAAAGATGAACTGTCATATATTCGTTACAGAAAAACTTGTGCATCATTTCCTACATGTTTCAAAACAGATGTAACCCACACATGATTCGTGTAAAATCTCAGTATGAGTTAAGAGTCAATGAATCCATACGGCCATAGGAGACAGATCAATGCGATCAAAGTATGTGAGTAATTTAAAAGCACGCGACACTGCAACAGAAGAGTTACTCGCGAGTTACAACGCTACTCTGCCGTTTCTAAATGAGTAAAGATATCACCTCCCAGTTTGCAATTGTCTCGTCGGCCTTCGGTAATAATTACTACTATACTTCAATACAAGAATAGGATATTATCCCTTTTCTACCAGTTACAAACGATTTGATTTAGTAATTTTTTTCTACTCACTAACATTGCGTCTAACAATTGTTCTTGCTCAATGTAGTATTTCGTTTGAATATATACATTTTGAATATATCAAAGCAAACCCTGAATTTTTCAGTGGATTTCTGGTCACTAAATCAACGACTTTATATTACCTCATTTTTTTGATAGAGATATGCAATTTTTTATTTACATAAAAATAATATACTATAAAGTTAATAAAATTTGACGAAATTAACATTTCAGGTGTTATAGGTAAATAAAAAACATTCCAAACTATCCATCATAGTAGTTCGTATAATATTCGACCCTTTCTACTCACTTCCAATTTAAATACCAAAAAAATAACTCAAACCTTCAAGAAATATTTGGGATATGCACGTGAGTTATCAAGTAATACAACCTGCGCTGAACATCTGTATTGAACCTCTCACTAAAACGCACATTTTTCTTTGATGCTTATCTTGAATTCATCTTCTTTCGATTATTGACAGTGGTGTCAAGAATGATATTTTTGTGTTAATGCGTTTACTCAGATCTTTCTATTTGTACAAATTAGTAACACGATGATGACAACTAGAAAAGTCATCTGAGCGGGGTTTCATAATAACTATTTCCAACATTTCCACACAAGACTGAAAAACTCACCGAATTTGGCTCTCACACCTCTGCTGGGTAAAAATATTATTGGACTAAAGTTGTGTTAATTAATTCATTTAAAAAATACTAACACACCTCCTGAATAAGAAGAACACTGATAATATGGGACAATATCGAGTAGAAGTCAGAGCAGAGTGTGAGTTTGTAGTACTGGTGGTCTCAAAAGTTAATATGGTCATCGCGTGTATTTATACCTCTGTTGTTCATTGTAATCACTTTAGAAAATAGACTTATCTCATATTCTGTGTCCCATACATTGGTATTACCAAAGTGATATTGCAGTTAACAACAAATATACAACGCGTGAAGACCATAAAGTGAAAATGAGGATAAACTCAGCAACAAACGTACATCGACGAATCGGAACTTTAACTCATGCTTCTCTACCAGAAACAATCGAGTCGAATTTATCTGCAACAAGAAGAACAAAATGAAAATTCCCTTGGCAATACAGTGCATAAGATGGCGAACAGTGGGAGAGCCCAGTACGTGTGACGGATAAGATAAGCTTGGACGCTGGTTTTGTCCTTGGGAAGTCCCGTCGGCGTTCCCGGACCTGTTGTTCTAGTTCGTTCCCCATAATTTCCATTTTTGTAATGGATGCAGTGTAACATGTGGACATTTCTTTGTGGGTGAGGTCAGCTCTTTCGTGGTATCAAAGTGAAAACAGAGTAATAATGTTTCAGAGTAATTTTACCTCATTATGTAAATTTCATTGCGGATGGAAAAAGGAGAGGATTAGTAGCTTACGGTAGAAATAACGCCAGATTCCAGGAATACGACTTCTTTATTGAGTTACTCTATACGTTAATTAATTTACTTAATTGTTCAAGGTGTTATGTGGTTTACTCGTGCGTGCATTCTTCTCAAATTGATCAATATGATTGTCTTTGTGTTCCAATCCGATAATTAATTTATTTTAGTGATTTTTTATAAATATTTCTTTCTTTCAGCATAAATTCTTTTTACTTTCAATTTGTTTAGATTTACATGAAAATGACATTTTCCTCCTAAAAAATTGGAAGATCATTTTTGATCGTTATTGTCTTGTTCAGTGTTTTACATTATTTTAACGAAATTTTGCGGGCATGATGACTGAAAAATCTGCATTCTAAGAAATATTCTATTTACTCCTGAGAAAGTTAATATTTCTGTTTACAATCCAGTAATATTGCATGATATGCATCAACAGAAAAACAGACCAAAATATGTAATTCAGAGTACACCATGGGAAAGCGTAGTTATTAAAAATATTTCCTCTAATCGGTTATCGATTAATTCCGTTGTACGGTCTTTATTAATCGAGTAATCGTTAGAAGTTAAAACATCAATCCGGTAATGGGGTGTTTCAGAGATATTTTCATTTATCATTAAAACTACTGATTTGTGATTAGTATTAATCTTATTAAAACGTAATAAAATAATGTTTGTGCTTAATGAATATCTTCAAGGTATTTATCAGGATCTGAAGGTAATATGCATACTTAAAATGCTATTCCGAATATTAAATATTTTCGTTTCATTTCAATGAAAAACGGTTATAATTGTATGCTTTTCACTGTTATACCAATAGGTACCAAAATATTTTTAGAAAATCATTATTTTGTACGTGATTTTAAATGTTTAAAAATAAAAACAGGAAATTTCAATATTATTGTTTCAGCATTTTGTATTATTGAAACAGAGGTTCATGAAAGAAATTTTCTTAGATCCAATTGCACCAAATGTACGTACAATAAACGCGATTTCTTTAAACATGATTAGGTGAATGATATCGGGATTACATTTTATACAAATATAATGTTATCAAGCAATATGTTTCACCAAGCAAAACTATCATGTTATATGTTTCACCCATCAAAACTAATCGTTGATTATAGTTAATCAGTGTTTCTGAAGAATTCTCTATGTTGGTAGTTGTTTTGCAGTGCATTATGGGTAACTTGAAGGCACGTGACGGGCGAAACACGCATCTTGTTGCTCACAAGCGCCACCAACCGACACCTTCGATAGAACAGGTCAGGCAACGTCTCTAGTGAGGTCACGGTATTTGGACCCAGCGGCCTATGCAGGGCCTACGCGACGTTGCGGTCCACTGCAAGCAATCGTGAAAGAACAATTCCTCATTAAGTTTTCAAATTTTCTAAGATTGGTTTATTTTAAATATCGCAAAAACTGTACATAATTAAATTTCCTATTAATAATGCATAAGTTTAAACTACTTTGTCTTTACCATGAACTTCCAAGAGCAATGTGTTTGTCAGTATCATATTCATCAAATAACATTTAAAAATGTCTTTAAAAATATGATATAACTTTGATATTAAAAAATTCATGTCACACATTTTAGTATGTTACCAATTGTATAAAAATGTTGAAAGGTATACAGAACTTTAAAGAGTATACTGGAGTAATAAATAAAATAATAATAATAATAGAATAAAGTACATGGTTCGTAAAGAAACAAAATGTATCAGTAACAGTTTATAATACATTTATTCATATTAACATGTAGCAAATAATCAAATATTATTAAGAATCCAGGTATATATTATTTCCAATTTATATTTCAATATAAATTACAAATAATTTACATAATACGTGAAGTTAGATACATAAGTGGAAATGAAAAATCATTTGCCATTACAACGCCAAAGGTCTATCACAGAACAGAAATCACATTCTCAGTGTAAGGCATTAGTTTCCCTTTAGTAAAAACTATCAGGTACTCACAGGGGAGACCACGAGAAGGCTGCCTTACTCCTCTAGTCTTTCCCAGACTACCACCTGTGCTCAGGTGCCCCAAATTTATTTACAAATTTACAGAGAGCCAACATTTCCATGTAAATTATAGAAAAATGTGTGCAATATTTATACAGTATTTACATAACAACAAACAAAAGAAGAATTCTATATAGAATTAATTTTTCCTCATTTTCATTTACACTGTAGTTTAATGTATGTTCACTATCTCCCACCAACAAACAATGTGATTCTTTGTTTACGTGAAGGATACAGTGAAGCTGCTTTATACCCACTAAACTTTCAATTTACCCATCGTCGCTTCGAGGGCGCTTTCATTGGATTCTTCCCGGCCATTTCATACAATTTCACAAAGTGTAATAAATACACCAGAAATAGTTTATTTTCCAATCACTAATGGAACAAAATTATTTTTGGTATCTCCACAGAAGTAGACCCCTCTGTGACGCCATGCTATTCTTTATTTAAAAAGTTCTTAAGCAAAGATATGCAAAATGTTCAGTTGAAATGGTTACACCATAAACTATTGAACATATGGAGATTTTCACTGTACTTGGGTTTTGGTTTATGACTTTTAATTTCCATCAATTTTAACAAATCAATCGAAGAGCCAGGGCAACGTCAGGTCCAAAACGAAACACTTTAAATTATTGCTGTAATATTTAATTATTTCGGTAGTATTCATTTGAATGTACTATTAAGATTACATTAACAACTCTGTTATATTTTGTACTAAAATGTGCTATGCATTCTTCAACGATTTTTCAGGAATAATCATTTCCACGTTATTTTTTTCATAAAATGGTTATTACGTATTCGTTATCAATGTTCAATAAAACTTAAAGCAATGAGTTATTGTTAGTGTAAAAAGTAATTTGATCATATGGACCCCACAAATAACACCGACATTCCCATGCCCTCTAATACTCGGGTTCAATCATCCACTCAGTCATAGGTAATAACGTCTGTCATTATTATATCTGTATTACAAAATTATCAACTTTTTCAGATTTTATTTCATTTACAACGTTTCGTCACTGGATTGAGACGTTGCCAGTGAAATTAAATTTAAGTCTGTGAAATATCGTTAAAGTTGATAATTATGAAGTAATAGTATGTCTTGATCTAACAATAAGATTTAAGTTACTAATGGAACACCAATGTTGGTGCCCAGTTTCTAATTTATTATGGTTTGATAAAATGTGTTTGATAAATTATGAGAAAATGTGGAAGGGAAAACACCACTAAGTGAATGTATAACTCGACTTGCTACACAGATGGATTGAAAGATATATCGATAACAACATATCGACAAGAAGGGTGCGGTTTCAAAACGCTCTTGGAGACGAAACTGGAACCTTAAATTAATTCCGAACAAGCCTTGCATGCTCAATCAAGTGTATCAAGGAACGATCTCAATTTAATGTCTAAGCATAAAAACTTAGTGGATTGGAATCACTGGGTGCCGGAAAGTGTAAGGCTATTTTGAGCGACTCTTACCATTGAACAGTTGCAGTTAGTAGGTTGAATATAGTAGGTAGAACGTTATATTCTCAACCAATATTTGTCACATCTGATAACGTTCTTGTATCTGATATCGTGATCCTTAATTGACATGGTTCTTGATATTTTTCGCAATATCCAGTTGCTGCGGAATATAGCGGAGAAAAAGGTTCGCTTTACTTAAGATGCACTTATCAAATTCTTTGAATAAACTTTGGTGAAAGTAGGTAGTGTAGTTCATCTATAATTAATAACAATTAAAATTGGCTGGAGTATGTCTACACACCAGATTATACCGATATTGAAAGTAAGATCGAATTGACCTTTAGATGGGGAAAAATGAATTGACCCTGACATATCATATACGACAGCTTAGAGATGTATAAAGATAAAAAAAAAGTTCGAGTGAAGAGTCTTGCAATGACAAGCATTACAGCCAGGATAGTCCGTAAACACGGATACCAAAACCAATGAAAAAAATGAGGTAAAATGTACCCCAAGATCATGAATAGTATGGGTAACTGAAGTAAATAAATAGAACAAAATTGTGTAAAATAACCAAATGTTACTATAATATATAAAATTTTCTCTTCTTTGATTACAGAATCTTCTCTATTATTTATACCTGTAACTTAATATCTATTAATTATACTTGTAACTTAGCTTCAAAGTAAGAGACAACATTTAAGACTAAATAACAAATCCATGGTTCGTGTTTCATCAAAAAATATGTTAAATCTCAGGAAACTTATCCTTATTAGTGTACCGAAGATGAGAAAGAAATCAATCTTAATAATCGTATATTCATAATTGTGACTGAATCTAGAACTATGGTACAGTATTCTGAACTTAATGTCACTTCTCTTTCATTTCTTTAAACTCAACAGCATTCTAGACTTAATATTAAATTAGTTTACTAAATAGTATCACTAATTAATATTAAATTAATTAGTATATGAATATTAATTACTTCTAAAATTATTTTGTAAAAATTAAATTTTTAATAGGTATAAGTAAAAACAAATATATGTAATTTTCTCTTTTTTTTTTTTTTTTTAAAATTTTTTCTATTTTTCATTTCTACGTCTTATTACAGAAGCCTGAGAAAATTCGGTAAAATTCTGTATTTCCTAAAAGAAATGAAAGTGATTCGTGGAATACTGAAAGTGAAAGGATTCAAAAATGTAACTTCATAAACGCCATTTTTTTAAGTTTAACTCTGTAGTTATGTGGTAAGTTTATAAAACAATTTTAAATTAAATTTATGGGTATGGGAACATAACAAAGTAAAGAAAAGTTTTCTATAAAAATTCTAAGAAAATACTGTATCAAAAAAAATATGGAGGTTATAATTGAGATGGAAGTGGAAATTCCTGAAGTGTTGTATCACTCTGGAAGCAGCTCTGGGGGACGTGAGGAGAAGGCGTGGTCATGTCTCGTGTGAAGCATGGCGGGGGTGGCCGAGTCCAACAGCAAGTGACGTTACCGTAGGCGGTGAAAGCTCAGGGTGTGTCTGTCCCGTTGCTCATGGCGATTTATTTGCATACGGCTTGTCGTTCTTGACGGGCATTGGGAGTGAGATTAAGTTATCACCTTTATTCAAATGATGTGCATAATGTAACAATTACACTTTATGAAACTTACGGAAGCAAATATTATACTTGCTGGACACAGCTAATATTTGCTTCGTATATTCTCTGATATTTATCTTAACAGAAGAAAGTAAAACGAAATACTCATAATATAATTGGAATTCTTAATCTGATCGAAGATTCTCTCTCAAGCATAGATAATCAAGACTTTGTTGTCAGAAACATTTGTTATTTGGCTTTCAATTTTGCTCCTCTGAACTTTCTACGTGGTGAGGGAAGTTATTTCAACCCTGCTGCTAAGGATACGACGCTAGTGGCGTTTCCTGATTATTGGGATCAACGTCTCGATGATGTTAATAATGTTAAATAATTTATACACTTTTTGCAATGGTTATATTCCTGTTTCGTTGCAATTGATGATGATAATTGATACATAATTTGAAAAAAATTCTAAAATGATTTATCATCTAATAGAGTAACGTGTAACAGAGTAATAACGTCATAAAAAGGGAGAACAATATTATTAAAATGGTTTGATGACTACAAATATATAAACAGAGTGTACAGCTCCAGATATGACTATTATTTAAGAAAATGATCACAATGATCAAAGGTTGATTAATGACTCGCGATGATAAATGACTCGCGATGAATAAAATGATATATTATAGTTGTGTGTTCTTGATTCCGCACCTAGTACAAAAGTCATTTCTGACTTTCTCTTAAAAGTTAATAATTTGCTCCAGATGACCTGTGATCGTCAAGAGATAATAAAAAATTAGGATTGTAAATATCAGGATTACGCTGTTCGTAAGTATGTATACAAGATTTTACTTCCATTTCCAGAATAAATTGAATCACTAGCTCGCTGTTTAAATTTGTAAAAAAGTAATTGAGTAGTACTATATATTCTAGTGGTAATAAGTTCTTCCCAAATGATGACAATGTCTCGTGAGGGACGAGTAACTTCCAGAGAGGTTGCAGTGGGGAGACTCCCTGCAGTGAACGGGTCTTGCTACTGGAGCCGGTCCGACCGCCCCAGATTCCGCTCTCACACTTTGATTCGCAGCGGTTGTTCAAGTGAAGCAGGGTCCGTTCGTTCACTCCTGGGATTTGGAAAGCGACAAGAAGAGAGTGACTTGGCGCGGAATCAAGATTCTGCAGATCGGAAGCAACACACGTCGGCAGTGGAGGAAACATCACGGAGTTTATCTTTCATACAGTATTTATGCATTCCCAAACATATTCAGTGACATTACGAAAAGGATTATACGGTATACTAAACGTTCTGTTACGTAAGATGTAAGGTATATCTTACAAAGGCGAAACAATTTTTCCACGCACAACGTTATCGCTAACTACTCTCTTACCAGAGTCGAAGGGACGGGCTTGGGAGAAATATTAGAGAAACTTGGGAGAAATATACTCGTAAGGTTGATTCTTATACTTATTTATCGGTATTCAGCGACGGAAAATTCAAGTGAAGGCTGTGAACAATTAACATTCTTCATTAAATGATAAATAAATGCTTTATTTTTAGTAGTAGCATTTTTCCATTAGATTAAGTTTTCTGCTTATTAAATGAAACTGAAAATCATAACCTATCAAACATAGATAAGTATGTATTTACGTTTCAGGTTGGAGCAATTTTAATAAAACTTGATATATATGACTGTGGTTGTTTGACCAAATACGTTTGAGTCATGAAAACGCTAATCCACCTCTTTCTGAATAATGTTATGATGTTAATTAACTATAATGGTGAAACAGGTACCTCGTATTGTGAGTCTTTTATTTTCAAGACAACCAACAACCTGTGAGACGTTTTACAATCATATACACAGAGTCCGTAGCAGTCTATTCGATTTTTCCCACATGTAACTAAAATTATCTAAAATCATTGTTCTTATAAACCTCCCCCACTTTGTATTGTTAACAAAATTGTCAGTGAACGCTAGTGTACATTGAGAGAAAACACTATTTTAACATGAAATATTTAGTTTACTAACAGATGCTTTTCATTATGCACTTAAACCTGATTCATTTCATATTTCTTTCATTTTCTTGGTCTTCTCGTCTCTTTAGCATGTGCAATACGAGGGTCTGGTCATTGCTACTCAGTATTATTGTTCCTGACTGCGTAGCGCAGCTTAGTCGCTCCCGTCTGGATGCGTTGCGCTCGAGGAGGCGTTGCATCCCTTCTAGATGTTGACCATCTTCTGTTTAGTTCTTAAATTCGATTCTATTCCTCTTAGTTTGTTCACACATTCCTCAAATAAATTGTTCTTCATTTCTGAGTTTATGGACGTCAGGCAGTCTGTAATATTTATTATGTCAAGTTATTATCTTTCTTGAGGTACCATACCCATTTCTGATGCACTTAAACATCAATCAAATCAATTTATTTTTTGAATAGAATCCTCACTACAACTGAACAATAATGGTTCTTTGCTCAGTGTTTCATTTAATGAAGAAGCCACAAATGAAAACTTCTACTCTGAATGAACATCATGTTTTTATTTGTATATAAGGAGAGATGGACCAAATCTATTTTCAGTAATTTAATGATACATGGAACCAACTCCAAAAAATATTTAGAACTGTTAGCCAGGGATATAGTATTTACTTTAAACACACAATATTTTCGTTTTTTTAAAGAACTGAAAGTATGATTTTCAATTTATTTGTTGTATAGGAGGCTGGATACAATTTGACTAAACAATATGTATTTTATCTACAATTTTCAACTTAAACTTCTCGAACCTGATACAGAATATATACTCATGTAGAGTGTTGGAGTGGAAATTCAGTGTCCAGAAACATATTTGACTCAGGTCTTGATGATGAAATATCAAGGTCAATGAACTTTTATCACTGAAAAATAATGAACTGACAGATGGTGTGGATAAAATATTAGAAATGTGAAAGTACAGACATCTCATTTTGAAATTCCAACTCCGTCAACTATGCAAGCACTCTCTACCTTCTGGAAGCTGCGCAAGTCCCATTTCGGGAGAGGTAATGATCAACGTTGCGCTGTCTTCAACACGTGGTAGTTTTTAATCACTGCGTCCCTGTCTTAACATGTGTAGAAGGAAATACGACGTACGTAGGTGCAATAAAAACGACTTTTCCCTAATGTAATTATAGTGGCTGAGTTCTAATCTGATACCTCTGGGCTTGTGCTTTCGCCAAGTGATTGCTTCCTGGGGTGTGTAGTTGCTGTGACAAGTTGCGTTGTGGTGCAGCGTAGGTGCACTGGAGTATTCACCGCAAGATTTACTTCCTTCCTTTAGACATTTAGCACTGAACCAGTTTCCGATTAGCAATATGCGACTTTTTGCCAACGGCTTACAATTACGTCTTGTATGGCCATGAGCAACAACTGCAAGTTACTCACCATTATTTCGATATTTGCGTAAAATTATGAGACATGGAAGTGTCTCCTTTTGCAAATTACGTGAAAATTAATTTTGTATATAGTTGGGACAGATATTGCTCTCACTGGACATTCTTCTCTTACTATACCTCTGTGGACCTCAGTGTCTTTCAATTTCATGCTTGGCAAGTCCCTCTACCTTTTGCCATGGATTTTGATTCCTTCCCTTTTCAATGTAATCCTTCCCTATTCTCTGCACATCCTCACGTCAACGCAACCTACCGTCTTCTAACCTGCTAGACATAATTTTTATTTTTCACTTTTAAATTTCTCTAATAATGTTCATTTATCAAAATAATTATAAATCTTGCATAACCATCAATAATGTCAACCTGCTGGGTTCAAACACACACAAATTTGATATGACAATAACTGTTTGAATCATAGCGGTACGTCCCAGCGTCCTCTTTTGAGGACAGCAAAATTTACAATTACATAAACTGTAAAATACATTTCCTCTTGCGTCCATAATGCTTTAAATAGAAAGCAGTAGGCATTTGCATTAATTAACGGTAAAAATATGATAAAATAATCAAAATGTTAATATAATTATCAGAAATATCTAAGCATGAATTTACAAAATATTAAAATGATTTTTCATTTTGTTCCACAACGTAGAATTCCAGAGTTTATGATGTGATATACATATTATTAATAAAAATATCACTAGTAAACAAAGCTCTCAACAAAAACTAATTTTTTATAGTTTCTTTAAAATTTTATTCTTGTTAATAGTAAGTGTCCGAAAATGGACGCTGAGACTTTATGAGTTAAGTAAATATTCCTGATGCTTTAGGACTCGCCAACATTTAGGTCATTAGCGCTCTCTGTGAAGTAAACTTATTATAGGCAATCATAAACATCATTTGTAATTTTTATCTATCTGATTGTAAATTTAAGCAATTTGTATTGATTTAATACATAACATATGTGATGTGTATATTTTTTGTGGAGAGATATTGAGATTTTGGATGAAGAAAGAATTTTTCTCTTGCCTCTACGGCAACTGATAACATACCGAAGCAGCTGTTGGCTTCACAACGCCTGTAATTGACAACCCGCGCAACCTTGTACGAAGAACTACTTCGCGATTTCCTGCGCGACCGCTTGGGGATAAAATGATCTTTAAGTCAGTTTTTTAATATTAAATGTTAAAAGGGTTTACTTAATCATATAGAAAATATATTTTCGAGTATACGGGTCCCGGAAAAATATCTTTCAATAATCAAAAGTATATAGGTTTTAGTTACAAAAAATCAATTAAGACAATATATTTCGCTTTCGTTGCGCCCCACATACCTTTGGCGCCAGGTCACCCCACCCTCATGACTGCGTTTCTATATAGTGAAAGTTCTAGAGATCTTTAAATGTTTACTATATTTTATTTACTACTGTAATGTTTCTCTTTCTCTCTCCTTCCCTCCTATATTTGATTATTTTGCAGCTCACCGCGATCATATTTATTTTTTCTCCACAAGGTTCTCCATAGTTATTAGTAACATTTTTTCCATTACTACATCCATAACATTTCTTGTTACCAATTCCAATCTTGTGTTGTTTATTCCTATATTTATCAGTACTCAAAAGATCTTAGCAAAATGTCGTCAATGTGAGATTAAATATTCATAATTACCTACCAGTATTCGGTTCCCCAAGTTCCAAGGCTATTCTGAACATTGTTTGCAGCTACAGATGGGTTCATTTCATTGTGTTGAGGTTAGACTTTCTTACTTTTGTGACCAGAGTTTTCAAGTGGCCTAGTCACAGTGAACAAATGGTGAATAAACTGCCCACTTATCTATTTCTTTTCTACTTTTCCTTGCGAGATATAGCTGAAGTACGTACAGCTATCAGATTCACATTGATATCAGAGAACGTATCAAATTTGTTTCTAACTTCCGTAATTCCTAATTAATACTACGCTGAACAGATACATAAAATGACTTTAATATCTAATAAATAAAATGATACTAATTTTAATCTCCCAATAGTAGTAGACGTACTCCACTCATTGTCACATTCGTTTGCTCTATTCAAGATAATTATAAAATTTAAAAAGTTGCATCAGTGTTTATGAAATTGATTATGTCTTCAATCGGAGCAGGTGCTTACAAACATCTGAATGAAGAAATAGCGTCGTAATTTTTCAAGAGGAAATTAGACAGCTGTTGGTTGAAGAACATACATGTGTCCTTTTGAGATGATAGTGATATGATATTGAGAAACTGCTTACAGGAGTGAATCACAAATGACAAAGGAATACATGTTGATAAATCTGCAATGATTTACTTCCTTTGTTCAAACCATAGTCATATTTTCAAGGGAAAAAGTAAAACGTTGGTTGAATATTGAAAACGTCAGGATGTTTTCTCGTGAAAATGAGGTATGTATGAAGGAATGTAATATTGAGATATAGGCAAGGGATAGAAATTAAATATCATTGAAAAATGTAACACAAAATATTGTTCTATCTCACAACAGAAAGAAAATTTAGATGCAATTATTTTAAAAATCTTCAGAAATATTATTATCCGTAGTTCAGAGAAACCAAGATGTCGATGTAAACTATTCCTAAGAAAAAATGGCCTATGAAAATGGGACAAAGAATATTAGAATAAATATTCAAATATGGTAAAATATTACAAAATCGTAATTTCATTCACCAGTGTACCTCGTTGCTTGACAACTTCTATTCCGCAGGTGTTGCGACATTGACTCCTCCCAAATCGGAGACGTGGAAAGTGTTAAGGAGATTGGAGCAGCTGCTACTGAAGACGCCCCACCTGCGTCTCAGCTGTCTCTCATGAGCCGTTGGCGACGTCAGCAGGTGAAGCTCACTGATTTACATGGAACAGATTTTGCTGTGACGATTTCTCTTGCGTTTTCTGCCTTCTCTACTAAACAACAAATTCTAATAACGAACATGTTCGTAATAATATAAAACTGAATTTCTTTGCTCTAAACGTGTAATTGCATAAGTTGATTTACTTACCTTAAATACATTCTTACAATTACCAGGCCGGAGTCTAACGCTTGACAACACCGGTCTCGTTTCGGTCCGCCAAAGAGAAGTATCTTAGCTAACACGTTCATATATTTAGTTGTCAATATCATTGAAGCTAAAAGAATATAGCGTGACCACAATAAATAAATAATTACTTTTAGTTCAGATTCTTTTGACACGAAGAATGTGAATGCGTAAGCAATCCATTCGCTGAAATAAAGTTAACGCACTTAACAAAGCCGGCCAACGGTATAGTGAAGTTACTGTAAGCGTGTACACCAAAAACACCAAGATGGCTGACTCCAGTGGGACTCGAGTGGTGTTTCAGGGCAGCCACCACCAATATTTTAGAACAAAAACCCGACACTCGCTTTGACTTGACTACATAATATCGAATAAAACACGTAAAAAATCTGTGCAATTTTGGTCCGATAAATTTTTTAAAAAATTAATTGAGTTCTTAACTAAAGATGAACTTACAATTTTGAATAAGAGATAATTTTACTAATTTTAATTGGAATCAATTTATTTTATTTTTTCATAAACAATACACCATAGTATTAAATGAATTTCTGATACTTCTTGGAAAATGTCAGTCTCACAAAGTACTGGAAAGAAAATATTAATTAATCACATAATAAATCAAAACTGAAAGGTCACATTAAACACAACCAACATCCTAGATATAAATCAAATTCAAAGCACTTTATGATGTACAAAAGGATAAAGAATAAAAAGTGTGTAAATCAAATTATACAATAAATACTATATTTATTAAATTTATTTACAATAAATACATAGGAAAGAAGAAAAGAAGGGGGAACTCATTTACATTTAACGCTAGGAAGCAAAACTAGGGACCATCCCAGTGTGACACCTTACTTTTATGAACTAGTATATTAAATTTAAAAATTTCTTGAGACTTCACCGCCAAGAGGGTCCTGGCTCAGCACCTGAAACAAAAATCAGGAAGAGGTGTAGCCAATGTGTTGTCATAATCATCATTATCATCATCACTGCTACTATCCTCATGAATGATGATCATCTCTTCCACTTCAAGGTTGTAGCGCTCCAGAATCAGAGCCTCTGTGTGTTCCACACAATTCTTCCAGACACCGGGTGACATCTAGAAGGAATCGTTGTTAAGCTGAACAGTCTTATACACAATAAGAAAATAATGATATGAGACTTTAAAAGTAACATCTAGCCCAGTAACTAACCCTTACCTGATTAAGTGCTTCAGCCCAAACTTGCTTGGTGCGATCCAAATTCCTAGCCTGACTGTGACTTTGTGTTTTTCTCATAATACCTAATATAAACATTATTATAAATTCAGTAACATACAATTTAAATTGTAATAATGTAACTATGCAAAAATTATATAAGAAATAAATAAACAAACAAATACCTCTTGGTGAGACCCCAGACCAACTCGATAGGATTGAACTCGCAGTGATAAGGGGGTAAACAAAGCACTTGATGACCTTCTTTCACAAGAATATCATTGACCACATACCTACATACCAAAATTAATTTTAACTTCATAGTAACTCATGATATTAATATTACTTCCTTAATTTAAGATTATAAATTGTTAAAATTACAAATTATCCATGTTATTATGAACTATTGGTCTAATATGTCATGAACTATGATTGAACAAACATTATTACATAATTATACACAGCCTTATATAATTACATGCAGAATAAGAGTCAGGAGTTTAAATATATTTTCATACTCAATAAATATTAACTAACCGTAATAAAAGATATTCATTGTCTATTAATCATACATTCCAAAAATTACTAGTCGATTGTTTAATGATATGAATCATAAAAATAGCTTTAAATTAATAATTACTAGAAAGAAAATCAAAGAGATAGTTTTATACCCTCAAAATATGACACCAAACTGTAAATTGATAAACTTAAACTGATAAAACATATAAATATTATTAAATGTATACAATACAAATAAAATTAGGTAGAATAATAAATATATCTCTGGAAGTAAAATAATAATGTCTATACTTCTGGTTTAACATAGGTTCCACAGAGACAGGTACATAATGCCTTATCTCAGGGATCCAAAGGTTGAATGTAGTGTGTATGGGATGATGACAAAGTCATGCGACGTGAAAACAGCAAAAACCCACGTTAACATTCACATAAATAATAGAACTTTTAATGATTTCTTAGTACTTAGCTAACCTATTCAGCTTGGTTTTAAACACCTTACACATCCCTTGCAAATAATCCTTTTTTGCATTGGCCGGAGGGCAAACACCATGTTGATTCAACCACATCTTCAAAAAATAATTACATTTAGGCTTATGTTAAGGTGTCACTAAGTTGAAGTGTACAAAGCAAAATGTACCATAAGTTGACCTTTGCTCCACTTTGTGGTGGGTTGTTTCTCCAACAGTCTCGAATGGTAGGAGGCATTATCAAGAACAACCATACAGTGCCCCATACTTTTTAGACCGACAATTAGTTTCTCTCAGGTTCATTTCTCAAAATTTGTGCTATACATAGCACCATGATAATCATCACCAGTTTTCAAATTGGTGACAAAAAGTAAATCTGCATCTAAAACAAAAAATAAGGAAAATTACTCCTAAGAAACATAAATATTCTTAACATTTCTAATTCAGTTTTTGATACTTACTTGACACAAATCCTTCCTTACTTCCTGCATGTACTGTACAACTAACCTCCTACTTTCTGGGGGTCGCTTAAGCATTGCCTTGGTTTCACCTGGTTTACACCAAGATTTTGATGGTGGCTTTCCTATTAATATCACACATTTTTGGAAGAGTTATTTCTGAGTCAATCAACAATACAACTAGTCATGAATGATTACTAACTTATTGTTAGATACAATTTACATTATTAGCATACAAATAACAGGACATCATACCTTTGAAAAGATCATAAATATAACACGATATGGCTTTCTGAGAAAAATTTTCTATGCCCGTAACAGGATAGCCTCGCTTCCTATTCTTAGCAGGAGTGACAAACTTTTCTCCTTCTTTCCCTCTCTTCACAATCTTCTGAACTAAAAGTGTTCATTGTTGGTTAACCTTAATCCACATATTTGTATTACACAATAATTTTAATTGATAACTTACGTTTAATATGAAATCATAATTAATGCAGAGAAATACTTACACCTAGTAATTGGGCAATTCTCACCAAAACTTAAATTCGCTTCCAGTATCAAATATACTTCTTTCACGAGGGTCATTCTTAATGAACGAGTACATATGGAAAATACACTTCTGCAATGAACTCTGAACTGCAGGAATCCTTTTCCGTTTCTCGGCCATGGTTGACAAAATTAACACACACTAGCTCGAGAAATTATTCAACGAGAACGACATCTCGTGAAACTATACACAAAACCAGCACAATACACTCGTACGTACGAAGCACGCCCGCTAAAATATTCGTGTGGCACTATTGCAATATTCGTAACGGGCGTACCAACGCTATGGAAACAACAAAGAAACTACCGTAAAATGAATTTTGTTGAAAGTAGATTAAAAAATAAAGATTTCTTGCATAAATTACACATGTATTTTGTAAATGGGAATTGTGATTTTCTGTTACTCTAAAAAAGGGAAAAAAAGAAAATTTTAAGAACAGGTTCTCCTAGTGTTATTTTGTCAGGTTTGGTGGTAGTGAATCCAACGTATAAGATGAAAATATCACTAGTCGAGTTGTATACGACATAGGGGGAATCTGGGGGGAATCAATTGTGTAGGTTGGCAGTTCTCCCAAATTTGGTGTATTCACGGTCCGAGATTTTAGTATACACCGGTACTACTTAATGCATGATCCAGTCTGGTAATTGTAGGAAGCCATGACCCGACACAAATATTTTCACATTCTGAATTTTCAAGTTCCTGAACTGTAAGCAATTTTTATAGTACTCACACGAAAGAAAATATTAATCCGGCAATTTTTAGTCTTAAATGTTGATATAATTACTATGCTCATCTTTCAAAATTTTAATGTGGTGAAGAAATTTAAAACTATATGTTCGTGCAAGCGTAAATAGCTCAAATATAATTATGCAAAAGTCGTAATTTCAAGTATCTGAACGTAGACAAAGATATTCTTCACTTGCACAGTATAAATGTATAATTTCAACAATATATGCGAGTCATTCAAACTATTTATCTTCCTTTCTACAGATTTTTTTCATATATCTCTATCTTCAATTATGAATGCATTATGTTGCTCTTTATTTCTATTATTCCTTCTTTTATTGAATACGTATCCAGTACATCTTTCTAGAACCCAACACAAAGTCCGTGAAAGTGTAATAACATTTTTCCAAACAGAGTGACATATCAGAATATTTTTTTCGAGAATATTTGGGGTTCACATGGGGTCGTAATTCATATGAGAAAATCACTTATACGTTTATGAAGCAAAATACGCTCACGGGGTTAAGATCTAAATGCTCTTTATCTCATTAAACACTGGAGTGACAAAATAAATTAAACACTCATTGCATAATAAATTTACAGAAATTCTTAATGACAATGTGAGCCCGTAGCACGTGCGTCTCAATAGTCGAAATTCAATATTAAACAGACCACCCTAGTGAATCCATTTAAGTTAAATTTGTTTATTATACTCCTACAAAAGTTACGATCAAACATAAGAACCTACCTACAAAGACGAGAAAGAAATTAAAAACTGGGACTCTGAACATTCCCGGATATTCTCTGGAGTCATTTAATTTAATTTCATTGGAAACCTGTTCTAGTGACATAAATCGAACGAGTTGTACGATACCTACTGGCTGATCCTACAACGACGTCGTGCGTCTAACAAATTACTTCTTTAAAATATCGTTTCACTGCTTAAGTCTCTTTTTCCGGTTGAGATGAGGGTATCTTCGTGCTTTTGTTACACGGAAAACGACGGAAGCATTGGGAATCTGCCAGTTGCTCATTATGTTCTTTTTTATGACAATGAAAGAATTCATAAGAGAGGAAAATTAATGGAGTATTTCAATTTTTTAAAATACGGTTAGTTAATTTTTTCTCTTAAAAATGAAAGAGGAGTGTAATTCCGATGCCGTCTGGAAAAATATTTTCATGAAAGGTTATAAGATTTCTTCAGTTTTATTCGCATGCAAGATAAAATACATTATGAAATAAGATCATGTTACGCATATAATTACGTATTGTTTTGATTTAATTGAAATAATTGCCCATTTATTTAAAATTAAACTATATATCTCAGGAAGAGGCGTATCCTCAGGAAGAGAAGTACGAGACATATTCAACTAAAGGAAAACTCCGTTAAAATAAGGTTAAAAAAGATCGTTTGATAAAGTGATACGTATTTATAGTGGTAATCATGATGAATCTTCAATCATAGTACAGCCTACTTTTAATATTTTCTGTATCAAGTAACTATTCATATAACACTTGCTTCTGTTTCCTACGATAGTATGGACTATTAAAAGTTTTATAAAGACGTTTGGAACAGTACGCTAACATGGTATTGTAGTAAATTTTATTAAGTTGGGCAATAAATATTTCTTTTTATTACTTTTTATACACATCTTAAAAGTCATAAAAAACCTGTTTGATTGGAGTTACTTAATTAACACTATTTAGTATTTCATTTAAATCAATCTCCTCTCTTACTAAATAATATAAATCCCTTTTTTAGATATTTAATTGAAAAATTATTATACAGAAACGGATGATCTCAATTAACTTGAAAAATATGGAGAAATTGGGACAAGTCGATAAACTTCATTTCATCTTCTATTTCGTTTTTAAAACTCTTTCAATGTGAATCTTTACAATACAAAACATCTTGTGTACAATATAAATTACAATTAAAATCACGAGTATGCAGGGCAATGTGAATGTAAAGATAAATAATGTAATAAAGTCTATAAACAAAAGTTGAAGTCTTAAATGCAATATACTTTACATAAGACACGAAACAGTACGAACTAAGGAACAACAATAAATTCTCACGCATCATTAAATAATTATAATGCTGAACTTCCTACACAACTAATTCAAATTTTTTAAGTATATAATGCTAGATGAAGGGTATTAGGGATTTTGGAAACAATATTAACTCAAGTTTCGTATCATTCTTTGTGTTAATTGTATTAATGTGTCTTTTTTCAGCCCTGAAGACGAAATGTAAGAGAACTCCAGGAGGTTTTAGACGTTATTATTGTTGTAAGAAAAAAGTAAATTTCCTTCTCAGTTTAAGGATAGAATTGTTCGTGCGAGTTCTTGGTAAGTTCTTAAAATATAGAGTTGTGTCAATAGCTTATGCAGTACATGAACTTCAATGATTTTTGTTTGCTTCCTTACTGTTTCATTAACAGAAATTCTTTGTTTATTTGCCTATGCAAATATGTATAATTATTTAACTGATTATATTAAAAACATTTTAAGAATAGTACCTTGCAATTTTTCTTTAATTAATGCAAGCTTGGTATTTCGCTGATCATTTTAAATATAATGAAGAGAAAATGCAAAGAGAAGATCGAAGATTTGCATGGAAATATTTCTTTGGAAAAGGAAAGTATCCAACTTCACAATTAAAAACAAACATTAATGATTAGGAAATGTATTCTTTTCCGATAAAACGTGATCCTCCGATACAATTAGCTAACTCCCTAACTGAAAATATTTTATCCGACGAGAAACTAATGAAATTCTTAACCATTTATGAAACATGGAAGTATGAACATTGCATATAGCTTTCATTTAATGAATCACGGTGAACGTTATCTTTACAATAGTTCAAGGAAAACACCTTCAAAAATTTTAGTTTTGCACTTTGAGGAGGATAGTAATTTTAGATTGCACTTTGCTTCTTGGAATCATCTTAGACGGCGACCAGATCATACGTTATAAGATTGTTCTTACCGAATTTGTGAAGGAAATCCCACAGTCATTTTGGAAATGAAAATAAGGAATATTGTGCTGTTTTGTTAAAATATTCTTTTGTACAGCCAAAACTGATTGAAAAATATTTATAGTATAGCATTTCTTTCACAGTTTTATTTAGCTTTATTTATAGGTGTCAGAGAATTCATATCGGAACTCGTTAAACTTTCTCCGCTTCATATTTCATTCTTTAATTAAATTTTCAAATAAGAGTTCAGGAAGCCATCGGCATTTCGTAGACTATGGGTCAAATCATTGACTTTTTAGTTTTGAAAACACCCACATTCACGCGATCCACAAGTAAAACAAGAACACTCTTGTAATACGTAAAAGTAGTATTACTTATTGTTAAAAACTGATGTGGTTGGGCCTGTCGTTTAGAGGTAAGCTGTGTAACTATTTTGATTTTAAATGAACTAAACAGCGTCGTAATGCATATTTGTATCTACTTACTTTTCGTTTAAACAGCAGCGGAAATAAACTTTCCACTTCGTGGCCCGCCGAACACTTTCAGTGGTTCTGAAAGGCTTGCGTCAATTACTACCGAAAACACATTTTCAGAATTTTCAACCGGTCTCATTAGGAATAATATTTTAAATAATATAACAGTATATCTAGTTAACCAACATTGTGGTACATATGCTCTGGATAGAGTTAAAAATAAAATTTAGCGACTTGAATGTAATTACTTCCTCACAGTCTTTTCGTATATTAAAGCTGTGTGTAAAATAATACAAAGGTCGCTTCATTCCCATAAGATTAGAATGTGCAGCAAGTACGAGGTACAAAGAGAACTTTGAAGATAACAGGCTAATTATATTCCCCTCACTTCTGCTTTAATCGCACCCGCGACGTATTGCTTGAAAGATTCGCCTGCTATTAAGAAGACGTGCGAAAAATAAATTAGCTCTGACGATTGAGAAATGGCGCCTGAAAACAAGAGCTTAGGATTAAGAATCGTATTCAGTCTTTTATTTACGGTGGGGGAAACCGGTTTCAACAGAAAACTAAATGGTGTTACTCGCGCGATCTTGGATTCTAAGATGTGTTGACCTTTCAGAGCAGCAAGCTTTGTTTTAATGTCGCCTTTTTCCTGAGCGCTATCTTTATGCTCTATGTTAAAGACGAACATTTGAACAGGAACAGGAGTCGATCATATTGACACAGTTTAGTACTAAATTCTTTGCTCTTTGTATTAGTTCCACATGTGGTAAATAAATACGGCGCTATTTTTGGGTCGAAAACATTTCAACGGCATCAGTGAAAAATTCTTGATCTTTTGATAAAAAGTTTCGTAGAAAAGTATTCTCCTCCCTATTACGTACAATGATTATTTTCCATTAGTGTTAGATATTACTCGGTTAAGTAAAAAGCGACACATATTTCATTTATGCCTGGAAACATATATGCCTTATTTTTCTATGGTGAATGGTACAGATTGAATAATGAGAAATATACTTTCTGCTGCCAATCCATTATTTGCACCAGAAAAATATTTCCCTTATTTTTTTCTCATCATAAGATCTTGTCTCTCTCAATAAAATTTGGATCTTTTTAGTTGCATTATCGTGAAACCTTTTTAGGCAATCCGCGGTGAACTGAAATTTCACTACGAATGTAATTTTTTATTTCAATTCCTTTATCCTGGGTATCTTCTCAAATCCACAATTCACATGTCACGTAGTTAGGAAAGTAGTAGTGTGGGTTAGAAAAAGTGACAAAGGTAAATTACGAATAATGTTTTATAATTATATAAAAAGTTCGTTATCATTTATAATAATTTCTCAAATATATGTAATTTTATTAGCGAACACGACAAAAATAAAGCTGTCTCATAAACTTTTGAAAAATTCTTGAAATTTATAGATACTTCACATTGGAAAGGAAGGAGTCAAGATGAGATGAGAGAAGCGACGCTAAAGAACACAAAAATTGCATCGAGAGGTATTACATGAATTATCCCCTCATCTTTTGAGATGATAAACTGTAAAATTTTTTGTTTTATATTCAATTCTCTAGTATTAGTAGCGTTAGTCAATTTAAGTTGATTCTTATCTTCTAACTCAACTGTAATTATATTTCTTTCCCTTTAGAACTAATTACGGCACACATTTTATTGCTTAGATTGTTCATTGATCCGCTTGTGTTTCTCGCATGAAAAAGAAAGGTTCTTGTTTCCAGAGAACAGAAAATTAACCACATATTTTCGAAGTATTTTTCATTAATGACGATTTTATTATTATGCTAATTTCCTTCTCTCCGCAATCCGTGAGAGAGAGTATGGCATTTTTGAATTGACAGATGGTACTTTTCTGAAGAGGTGTTAGATATGAATGCGGTGACTGGATGAGGTCACGTGCTGCGTCGGAGAAGGAAGACGGGGCGCGTGCGAGAGGCGCCTTGGCAAGGTCGTGTAAGCATTAGCACAAGATACACGTGACCGCCTGCGGGCGTCGGAAGGACGGAGATGGAGGTTGGTCACGCTGCGCAGCCACCCTTACAACAACTCCACCCTCTCTTGTCCAAAGCATAGACTACCTTAGGTGAAAGAGGTTTGGAAGTGTGCTATTCAGCACTTGCAGAAGAGCATCAAAATAAATTAGTATGAAAAGCATTCATATCTATATGTAGGAACAAATAGCAAGCAGAATGAATAAATCATTTGGGGAAAACCTATGGTAGGAAGAGAACGAGGATTATGTAGGTTCTTGTGGAAATATGTACGCGCAAATATGTTGTCCTTGCTTTCAATTCCTTATCTTCTAATGTCTAGATTAGGATTATACTTTTTATTTATTACTATTTCTTCAACAAACTAGTACTTGTCGAAGAAACTTTATGTAATATTCTTCTTTAGTTTGTAGACTGAACATCTCATGGTATGACTAGGTCACCACAGACGCACCTGGGACACGATTATTCTCTGGAATGGTGGTGATTTCAATGTTTAGATGTAACCCGTGGAGGTTTCCCGTTGTCGTCCACGAGCACTACACGTGATGAAAACATCTATATCTTGCCCTGGATTGTAATCTAGAACCTATGGTTTCAGATGTCAGTCATAAAATATTACTTCCGAGTAATAGTAAATATATGTTATCCATGCCTGTGTTGATTCTGTTTTAATTCCCATTACGTTACTGACCCTCTTTCTTCTATTCATCTTCTGATTTCAAAAAGTAATCCAACTCTGAAGCGATTTCAACATCACAATACGTCCACCTGTCTACTGACAGCGGTGGTACCACGACACTGCGAAGCGGTAGAGCGTGGGTTCAGGTAGTCCGAGAGGCAGTGTCACAAAATTGACTCTTATTTCATTGCCATTACCATTCACCATATCTTGCACACATTATCAGTAAGCCTGAACTACAGGTTTTGATTGGTCGGCCGATGAAGTAGCGCTTGGTGCAAGCGCAGTGACGGCACAAATATAGCAAATGTAAGAAAACGCCCAACCAAGTGCAGTTGAAAGTTTATTCATAATTTCAAATTTGAGTTGAATTTAATAACATGTTGTAATTAATTACTTGTACCATAGAAAATGTGTATAAGTTCAAATTGACGTGTTTATATGACTTTAGGTGGCGTATTTGGAAACCCCGCACTAGATGAGACCCGGGCGAGATCTCTTCCGACACCACCTAGGTGTGCTACTATGTAAGAATGGCATCAAGTTAGCAATCAAAGAACTAGGAAGTCCTCATTCACCCGCGCTGCCATCTTGGTTCCGGTAAACCACTGGTAGAGCGCGCGGTAAAAACGGCGATGGAACACTGCCTTGTGCAGTCTCCCCATCAAAATGCCGAACGAATACATACATACAGCAATCAAAGAACACGTGCGCATACGAAAACACTACAAAATTTCAAAGCAAGTGTTCTTTAAATTGATCATTTTCACATATCTACAACACCAAACCAACGTCGTTACCTGTTTGAAACCATCTGTTTCATACGTGCATTGATCATTTTGCGTGCATTTCTATAAAATTAGTAACTCGTCTGTATAATGAAATGATTGGTAAAACAATGCCGTGTCTTCATATGATGACCTCAATCTGCACTACACCACGTTGTTCCCCTCCCACAGCAGCAACAGCCTCTATTGTAGCTTCTGCATTCTCTGCATCCTCGAGGAGCGAAGCAGCGCTGTGGCAGTGTGAGTGGTCGTGACTGCAACCTCCTCCAGCCATTCATTCCGTGCCTCAACAGCGCAGCGGTTAGTTGAAGCGAAGTGTGGTTGGTACCCGGCGCGCTAGGATTTGACGAAGCATCGACAAGAAAGAAGATCGTGATCTTTTACGTGCAGACTGCTATTGACTCTTCTCTTTTGTTCAAATCACGTCACGCATCGGAATAACACTCTGAAAACAAAAAGGATGCAGCGCTTATTACGCGTAATGCTCGGAGGATGAAGCATGGAAAGAGTTGTTTTGTAGACAGAATTTCTTTCTAAGGAGAACTCGCTGTACTCTTCTTGCTTTATTTATACACAAGTACTTTTAAAATTAAGATAACTATATATAACGTCACGTTAAAATTCTTTTAAAATTAATAGACAGCACTTTGAATATAATAGAAATTTTTCTCAATTAGTTACGGTAATTTATTTTGAAGAATAGTGTGTCATTTTATACGGAATTATGTAATGCTTTTTATTTTTACTTGTATGAACTGTAACATGTATGTAAATACTTTTTTCATTCCCATTTAGTACCTAAGTAGTAACTATTCCTTGTTTTTCGCCTATACATAGGAATGGCATATGAGAAGAACCTCTGCGCTACTGAAGTTGATGGTTACGCCATCCAATACATGCTTCGACGAAAATAAACAGTTACCAAAGCAACATTAGTTAATATTACATAGAGACTTGGTAGCAATACTTCACCTATGTTATATGTCACTTTAAATTGTATAATCGTAACAATACTACATTACTAGAATTGCAAAAATAATGTGTCGTCAAAATAAATAAGTATTTACTAGTCATAATATAGTCATTGAAAATTGACGTGAAATTCTTTAAGAGATAAACATTCAAAATTTATATTTAAGTGAGATATGTTTGTTTAGGGATTTTTATTGCCAATGTAAAAACGTCTATGTCTGGTATCGATTATTTTACTAATATATAAATGTGTTATCTTCTGGATATGATATGAGAGGAAAGATAAATAAAAAGTAAAGATTTGCCGAAGAGAGAAATATGGCTTAGGGGGGAAAATGGGATTCTAATCAGTACTCCATCGATGTCATTGCACCACTCTCACGGTTACATCCTATGTTGACTTGACCAATTCTGAGAAAAAAATATTGAACTTTAATCGCTAACTTTGATAATTTCCTACACGTTATTTTCATTTATTCTGCTGGTGCTCTCACATTTTCTAATGCCTCCATACAAATTATAAGCTCCCTCTTGTATTCAGCTTTGAATTCAAAACGCTTTCTAAACGGTTTATGTTAAGAAGAAGTGTTTTTTTTTCGTGAGTGCGCCTCACCTCCATCCTGCCCTCCACCGCACGTTATTATAAATTTTAAATTATGAGTGCAAGGAGAGTCGCAGAGGCGCGCCGCAAAACGCCACAATGCACGCCCACGCCCTCTATGCTAATTCACACTCCGCAGGGGCGCCAACAGCACACGAAAACTCACGCGCCGATTTCAAGTTGCAGTCAACGCAACCTTTTTGGAAGGGGGGGGGGAAAGTTATCGGAGATAAACTTAAAATCCCTTTGCTCCATATCAGTGCTGTCCAACTTAATTTAGCACGTGGGCTATTTTCTATGTGATTTCGATCGGACGCTACCGTATCTGATGAGGTTTGTTAGAATGTTGCTCGACGGATAAAAGTATTGTGTCGTATTTATTTAGTTGCAACGCGATATTTCGGTTCTTGCCAATAAATTTGTATACTTCAAACTGGAGAAATCAAATACTTTTCAAACTTCTTTTTTTTTCAAAAGTTTTTTTCATATTTAATATTATAATAAATTGTTTCCATATTGTATCGTATGACGGGGTACTTCCGAACACAACTTTCTATTTTCTCTTAACGCACATGCCACGTCAAATAATAAATCTGACGTCATAGATTTATAACCCAAAGTTGTACCCCCAATGTTTCACGAAGAATTGGATCTAAAATGTACTATAACTCGCGGACAGTAAGAAATGTTTCGCGGGCCGCCTATTGAATAGCGCTGCTTTATTATAAGCTACTAAATTTCTTCTCACGAATAAACAATACAAATTGGAGTTGGTAACAAGTGTTCCGTCTTATGAGTTATTACACTTTTAAGAGACAATAAGAGGATAATTGACATCAAGTAGATTTATTTTATTTATATTATTTAATTCGGACGGCGAATAACGAGATATTTTCATTGAGAGATTGTGTTGTCCGAATATATCTCACCTGATCGCACCGCAGAATCGTCGACTAACTTCGGCAATCTCTCTCAAATTGATTATGGTAAAGTTAGTAGAGAACATTTGTTTTATTAGGTTTAAGTTTTTTTTGCTCACTTTAACCGAGATTAGAATATATTCATCCCTTTTCCTTGACATAATATCATTCTAATGATGATACTAATACTGTAATTTACATTTGAGATTTTCTAATTTTTAGGTATCTCAGCAAATGAAACTACGCATGACTAACAGTTCTATTATTTGAACATTTATATCTTTTCTCTTAAAATTATTATAAAGCATTTTATTTGCATTTATTCCAAGAGTTTTTAAGTTTTATTGATTCTGTATTGTGTAAGTATGAGAATGTCATTATTTGTATACAAATGTATAATCCAATACAATAAGCATGATTGTCCTGAGTTACTGATTTAATGACATTCATCAAGGCAGAAAGAAAAGTATTGATGCTTTCTTGGAATTTTGACGAGATCTTGGATTTTGTTATCTGTGTATTCTGGATACTCAGAAATATAAGTTTCTTTGTAGTTGCTATGTTAAAAAGATGAATTAGGGTGATATGCGATTTTTCGAAGTTTTACTACTTGCACTAAATTGCACGCATGTATTTAATTCATGTCTAATGGCGAGGTTCGGACATTTGGTCCGCTCTTCCAACTGTGACTTGAGCATGGGAATTGGTAAGGAGATGTTGGGGTGCCAGAGAACTTATGGTACCGAACTGACATTTGTTTGAAGAAAATCACAACTGAAAACCTCACCTAGTACATTCGAGCAGGGTTTGAACCCAGCACCCGGCGGTATTTGATACTACTGGGCCACCGCTGTCTGTGGTACTTATGGATGTGAACACAGTTTATAAAAATGTCTTTAGACGATTTTGATAGTGTTTTTTTATATTTACGCTATATATTACACAATAATTAAGTTACTACTATGTTTGCTCATCCAAGGAACAATATTTCTACTCCACTCCTTTGAGCTAAAAGCTTATTATGGCGATGGAGCTACGCATCTCCACGAACAGTATAATTTAATAATATTTAATAATATTTATCTATGATTTTTGAATAATTTAATAATATTTATCTATGGATCTGCCTTGACGTCATTACGTTTTCTCGAAATTGCTTGATGTCACCTTACTGTTCTATACACTTCGATTTATACCATCATGGTCAGAAGCATCACACTCTAGTAAAGTTACATCCTTTTCAAATAAATGAGACGGGTAGTGATGAAACAATAGGGAACACACCTTTAATTCTGTAATGTATGATACTTTCTCAGATTAGCTCCTTCAAGTAACGCAGGAAAGAAACAAAAATTTAAGAGACATTTGCTTATTAATGTATATGATGATTCTATACTATAAAGAAGGGTGAATCCAATCATATCATAAATAAATCCTGTGGACAACCGGGTAGTATAGAAGGTAGTATTATACGTTTCGATGGCAATATTCAAGATACATGATGCATCAAAATGTTTTAATCAATATTGAGAAGATTACAAACTCTTCTTTCTTTACACTACATATTTTCCTCTGTGGATCACCGGCAAACATAATTTTCTATCCTGTTGCAAGTTTACTTTGTTTTCTATTTCTATTTGCCAATTTTAACTACTTCGATTACAAAAGGATATGCTATTTATAAAACAATTTTGTAGTATAGTCATATTGGAACGTATTTTACATACAATTCGTGGTCAGATTTAAAATAAATCTTAGTGAGGTCGTTCTAAACTATATTCATTTCTTGAGATCATCTCTTATTCGTTACTTTATTACATCTTAAAATAATGTTATAATTTATATTCTCAAGGATTAATATTACTTCACTGTAATGAATACAAAAATTAATCAAATATCTGAAATCTGTGAATGAATGAATTTCTGAAATCGATGGAACTGAACGTGGTTCGCAAATACATATGAGGCTCGCAAAATTTATTTTATTAATTTTAATTAAAATTTTCGAGAACATTTAAATATTTACTTGCACATTGTTATTAGAGTTAATTTTCTCACGTCAGATGACGTACATCCGAACGTTTTTCCTGTCAAGTTCTTGCAATTATGGTAGGTTTTGAGCATTCGTATGTAAGTTAATTATGTAATTATCAGCTCCGCATTTTATAACTTCTTTACTCACTTGGTCCTCACCAAAGGATTTGTCAGTTTATGGCGCAATCAATTACGCTAAATACCACTCTGTGACTCAATTTCACTCGTTTATGATCATTATCGCGCTTACTATAAGACCCGTTCCTTCGAATGGGAAGGTCGTAGATTTCTCGCTTTTACTCTCTTGTATGTTATTTTTCTTTTTATATACTTTTCTAACTAGGCAAACCATTAAGTTCCATTTTCTTCATCACATTCACTAAGTATTGATTGAGGCTTTTCCCTCATTAAAATGTGAAGCACCAAAATTGCACACTTCTTTTCCTTCTAAATCTTCCCGATAGATTTCCATTACTCATTATTTTTCGATTCTTGTCGATGCAACTACCACATCTACCTATATTAATTCTAGCAAAGCAATTGTCGCAGAATGAAAATATATGTCATAAACAATTATTGCATATTACTGCACAAGACAAAAAATTGGTGCATTGTTTTTAATGCTTTTTCCATTTAAGCTTGGCGTCTAGATTTAGACCCAGGTATTTGACTGTTTTTCTATTTGGAATTGCGATATTATTCAATACTACAGGATACTACTAAGCTTTTTTGTTCGTGAAATTAACATGGACAGATTTACTTTCATTTAATTTTATACGCCATGCGTATATGCGGTCTATTGCACCTTGGAGATTAGCAGTTGTTTCTTCAATGGTCTTTCCTACCGCTGATACGGCCGTATCATCAGTTAGTTTGGTGTTCTCTGTATGTCACATGTATACTGCAAGTAAAGTACCGGTCCAAGCACACAGCCTTGGGGTATTCCTGCATTTACTGTTTTTAGTTCAGAATATTCATTTTCCTGCTTAACTCTCAAGGTCCGCTGTGATATATAAGATTTTAAGAGCTGCACGTACTGTACAGGTAAGCATTTTCTTACTTTCATGACAAGGCCTTCATGCCACACTTTGTCGAAAGCTTGGGCCACATCTAGAAATATGGCGGAACATATTTTCTTTTCCTCCAGACATTTTTCAATTATATCAGTTATTCGATGTACTTGGTCGACTGTACCATGTTTGTTTCTGAATCCAAATTGGTGGTCAGGAACATGTCGTTTCTCCTCTATTATTTTCTTGATTTTCCTCAAAAGCAATTTTTCAAATAATTTCGTTATTGTAGACAATAGAGATATGGGTATATATTATTTTATTTCGCTTACAGGTTTGCCTGGTTTGTGAATCATGATTACTTCTGCAGTTTTCCAAAGAATAGGGACACGCTTTAATCTAAAAGTGGCATTTATCAACTGCGAAAGTTTAGAAATACCTTTTCTCGGGAGTCTCTTTAGGATTTCTACATTGATCAGATCGAATCCTCGGGCTTTCTTAGGATTTAGGTTTTCTTTTATTTCTTTAGCTACTTCTTTTAATGTAACAAAACCTATTTCTTGGACGTCCTGTTCTATCCAATATTTCCAGTTCTTCGTTAGGTTGGAAGATATTTTCTGGATGTCTTGCAAACACGTCCGCCTTGTGTTTATTATTTCTTGCCCAAGAACCATTTTCTTGTCTTGTGGGTGGGATTTGTTTGATTGGTCTATTGAGCCTTTTAGTAACTTTCCAAAGTGAGTACTCTGTGCTTTTCTCATCAGTTAATTCACTTAAATAGTTAGTCATTGATTCATTTTTAATTTTCTGAATTTCTCTTTTTCCAATTGTTGGGACATTATTTAGCTTATTTTTATTTTATCTTGTTGTGGACTTTTGCCATTGTTTTTTTTTTTTTTGCTTTTCTCTTTTCTTTTACCATATCACGTATTTCTTTGGGATAATTAAATCAAGTTTTTTTCTTCTTGTTTCAGGGGTATTATTCCATGCTGATTGTTGTATATCTAACATGAGCTTTTCAGATTATAATTCCAGTTGCTCTATTGTTTTGATAGGAACGTTCTGCTCTATCCTTCCGCTGAGTTCTATCTGGAAGCTTTCCCAATCAGTACGTTTATTAGTTAATGTCGGGATTGGTTGTTTAGTTATTATGGTATTACTGAGGGTAAGCAGGATAGGAGAGTTATCTGATGTTGGCCCCTCTCTTTCTTCTATTTCAATATAATTTATTGCAATCTGTCTAGATATAAAGAAATTCAGAAGATCTGATATTTTTTTCCATCAGTTGGCCATTAGGTGGGTTTACCAGTGGAATGCCACTTCCCATTTGTTGCAGTTATTGCTTTGTAGAGTTCTTAACCTTTCTTGTTGTCAAATGTGAGTCCCAATGAATATGCTTGGCATTGAAGTCACCTCCAACAACGGACTTTTCTCCTAACGCTTGAAAGAAGTGCGTATATTCGTCTTTTTTTATCTCATGTCTTGGCGGCGAATACATGGCTGCTACTTTTAATTCATATTTTTCTGTTTTAATATTCACACGTGCAGCTTGTATTTTGTGTTTCATATTCTTCTCTTTCATAATGTATTATGTTGTTTTAAACTAAAATTGCTGCTCTCCCTCTTGCCGAATTTTGCGGATGTAATGCATGATAAACTTGATATCCCTTAAATCTGATATACATGTGTGTAAAATGTGTTTCCGAAATCAAACATATATCGATATGTTGGTTTTCCAATGTTAATTTTAACTCATGTTGATGTTGTAAAAGTCCATTTGCATTTCACTGGAGGATTCTTAGATCTTTAGCCATAAAGATTACTATAGCGGTTCTATTGTTTTCCAATTTGATGAGTCTATCAAGAATATTTTTGTTAAACTTGTCTTGTTTTGCTGTTGTTGTTCCATTTGTTGCATCATTTCTTGCAACATCAGTACTATATGATCAATATTCTCAGTTTTCTGTAGTGATCCATTTACCACTTGAGCATACGATACATTCGCCTGCGCTTGCTTAGGTTCACTGATTGTGATATTTGTAGTTTCATGTCTTCTTCTTTTTTCTGGTAATATTTTCATTAAGAGCATGTCAAAAAGATAACAAAAGAACTAAAGCAAAAATGTAAAAGTATGTACTGGCTGGTGGGGAGGAACTCCCATTTGTCTATAAGAAACAAGGTACTGGTATATCAACAATTTCTGATACCAGTCTGGACTTACGGTCTTCAGTTGTGGGGCTGTACCAAAGAATGCAACGTTAAAAGCATCCAAGTGTTCCAGACCCGAGTGCTGAGGAACATTGTCAATGCTCCTTGGTGCATTCGGAATGCTGATCTTCATCGGGAGCTCCAGGTGAGGACAATGAAGGAAGAAGTTAAGGAAGTTGCGAAGAAGCACGAGGAAAGACTCCATAAACATACTAACATCGAAGTGCTACAACTGTTAGACTATTAAGACATAGTGCGACGGCTCAAAAGGACTAAACCCTTAGAGCTTGTGTGACAAGTGTTATCAGTGTAAAAGCAAAGTGCAGTGCTGTATAGCCACAACAACGATGTGAGCAAGACATTTTGTGTGCTAGGATGGACCGCTGGGAAAATCCAGACTTATATAAAATACATAATAATTCAAGTTAAATTAAAAATGTTGATTAATCTTAAGATTAGGTGCATTTATTTTATATTTAAAAATATTGTTTTTAAATTATTATTAATATTAAACCCGCAGGGCACGACAAGAACTAATATATTACTTCATATTTGAATGCAATGTAAAAAACATTTAATGCTACAATAATGATTCAAATAAGTTAAAGACAATTCGTATCAAAAAATAATTTCAGAAACATCTTAATTTTTGAATACTTAATTCACACAGAAAATTGAATAGAATAAATAATTAAGGAAAATCATTTTCTTATTTAGTAGACACAAAAAAATTAGTACAAACGTATTTTAATAGCTAACAACAATTTACTTGATTTCGATTTCTGCTGGCAAAATATTGAGAAAAATACGTCAATTCTTAAGAAAATGTCCTTAAAATACTCAAATATTTTAGTGTGTTCAATACGTACTCCAAGAAATATACAAATTTGATATTGTTTTATAAAATATGTTATAAATAAATTATGTTCAAATCTATAAATTAGTTAAAATAGTCTATAAATTAAATCCAAGTACAGTATTTATACATCGTATACATGATAAAGAAGAATGGGACGACCCGTGGCGTAGTGCCTAATGCAGCCCTCTGGGGACGCGGGTTCAAACTCGGTCCGATCCAAGTAGAATACGAGGTGGTGGATAAAGCGGTGTTCGCGGCAGGTTTTCTCGGGGTTCTCCCGTTTCCCCTGCATTTCACCACAACATTCGTCATCATTCACCCCCCTATCATTCATTAATCACACGCCCCCGGGGAAGTGCGACAGCAAGGGCATCTTTGAAATTCCCCCGCCAGCCAAATCAAGTATCCCCTCCCCCCATCTACGCCGACCCTGTCTAGCACGGGATTAATAGGGGTGAAGGAGAAGATACACGATAAAGAAGAATAGAAGTTAAGTACCATAAAATATTTAGCGCATTGCAATTTGATTGTTATCAAACTGTTTCTGACTTTTCTGAAGCTAGAAAAGCACCAAGAGAAATACATCAATTCTCATAAGAGGTTGCTCAAAATACATTTATATGTTCAATGCGTACGTCAAGAAATAAGCACATTTGATATTGATTTATAAAAGAATTTCTAGTGAGAAGAAGTAAGAAAATATCATCTACTTTTTGAAAGCAGAATAAATTGCGAATTATCAATAAAGCAGATATTCGGAATAATATAATGATGTTTTTGTCCGTCAGGAATGAATCCAGTCTTCCCTTTTAAGGTTGGGAGGATCAAGGAACAAAATAAGAAGCAATGGGTTTCCAATAATTTTTCTATTAATTTATTGTCTCATAGTGAGGACTCGCATGCGGTAGCAAGGGGTTTTACTCCAGGTCTCATTTACGGCTACGCTTGCTTCGCTGACTGGGGGATTTTCCTCAGACCCCGTTTAGGGCTGCGCCCATACAACTCACCTGTGTTTATGGGAGTTCTGCCCACAGCGTTGAAATCTTGTCTCCGCTCCGCTTCGACGTGTTCCGAAGTCCACTCTGAAAAGCGCGGAGGTTATCTCCCCGGAAACGTTAGTACGTATTTCCGTTGACGGGTTTCATCAACAATTCATCAATGCTTTCAAAGGTATCATATCAGGAAATTTTGGTGTTTTTTTTGTGAAAAAGATGTTTTAAGTTATTGTGTTTTTTTCATGTTTTGGAATTCTTTCATTGACTTCTATTGAGGTAAATGAATTTTCAAAACGTTTAAGCTGTACGACTAGATGTAGCTACAAAATTCTGATACATCAGTGAAAGCAACAATTAAACATGGGTCTTTTTACATTATAGGGGTAATAGGAAAACTTTGTCTTTATGTCGGATAATATTTATTTATTTTATACTATGTGACTATACAATTAAATGTAAAAAATACCCTCGGAGGAAGGTGAGATGGAGGGCGTGTGGCATTGTCGTTGGCGCCGTCCGCTTCCGCGCCGCGCGTCCCGCCCCTTGTCGACGTGCGTCGAGGCTTCTCCAAGGACGGGAGGACGGGTGGCCGACCGCCAACGATACCTGCGACCCCGTTACCCACGCGGAGATGGTACTACATTCAAATTAAAAATGAATTTAGTTATGGTGTCAATATTCAATAAAAAATTATTCAGTGAAGTCTCGGTGATTTATAACTCTCGGACTTCAGAAATAAATTCGAAGTAATAAACTTTTTAATTACCAATTTTTCGAAAAAATTGTAGAATATTTTCAGTCAACATTCAACCAATGCATACATAAATATACAAAATAAAGCAACGTAATTCCCTAGTGTTTAATATAATTTATGCGTTATTTTAGAGCGGCTTAGTCAGACGAAGAGAAAAAAAAAGATTACTCTTCACCTCGTTGTATCTTGCCCACAGATTCTTCGAATTTTGTAATCGTTAATCGGGTGAATAGGAATGAGCAAACTAGAACTCAAATAAATAAACGAATTCTAAAACTAGAGGTCTGAAATGAGACAACTAGAATTGCGTCAGGGAGGCGTGAATCTTGAAATCTGCTCCGAATACCCAGTGGGGAAAGTCTGTCCTGAAGACATCCTAGGATCAATTCCAAACTTATCTTTTGAAGATCATCTATCAAGAACATTTATAAGAAATTTTCTACTTTGTGTTTACGGAATTAATCTGTAGAATACAGGTTTAAGATGATCTTGAATAGGTATTTGCAGAATATCCTAAGTTTCTCTGTGAAAGATATTCTATGTACTTACTTAGTTCGTATATTAAAGATTATCTCCAGATAGTCTGATCAAGATAGTCTGCAAGATGTCTGCATTTAGTATTAATGACTTATTATATCTTTAGACTATAATCTCTACGGTATCTTCTCAGGATATCCTTGTTTCATCCGCGGAGGATATTCTGTAAACATTCATAGTTCATACAGTGAAGATTATCAAGAGATAGTCTGGTCCAGTTAGTCCGCAACATGTCGTCAGGTCGTACATATGACATAGCCCTCACTTCATCTTTTGAAGATCTCTTCGGGGTCTTCTGAAGATAAACTAATTTTGTCTTCTTAGGATTCCCTGTAAATATACGTTATTCATTATGAAAATAATCTCTCGACGTGTATAGTAAGAGTATAGTATTTTTATAGTGAGAACAAGATAGTCCTTTACTTGCCCTCAGTACGATCAGTGATGGTTTAATATTGCTATTGAAGAGGTGAGCGGGGGGAAGAAGCACATTTGTATTTTCGCGCCTGTGCAAACAATCAAGCGCTTTCTCTTCTGTCCAATATAAAGTTAAACAATCAGAAATCTACGACCTAATTCAGTAGCATTAAAGGTAGTTTCGTTTAAATGTGGCCTGTGGCCGTTATCCTTAGGTGGTGGGTACACCACGTGACGATTGCAACAGCAATGAGACTTCACATCAACTCCCGACAGTATCACATTGCACTGTTGAAATTTCTCCTCGAGCTACGAGGCGTTAGTCCTTGTCTGTAGTTCAATGTGTGTGGCAGCTTGGCATCCGGTCGCATTTATTTGAGGTTTTCTTTGGTGAGGAGAGGGAAATAATATTTACACTTGTGTTGAATATTCGTCAAAAGGGAAGCTATTTGTGCTTATTACATTCCCGTTAGTAATCTGGATATTTCTCCATTTAAGTTTTTTTTTCTTGTAAGACCTAAATGCTACCTACGTAAACTAGCTTATTATCCATTACGTGGTCATACGCAGGTGTAACATCACACCTCAAACCCTGATGCGTTGTTATTTTTTCTTTGGTAGAAGCGGGATCCACATAAATACCAAAATCCCTATGGTAGTTTTTGTCGCTGCCACCAGCTCGGTTTCCCGAGCAACCAAACACACGTGTAATAACAATAAATAATGATTTATTACAAATTAACTAGAAATCTGAATTTACAACAGAGACAAACTCCCAAAATCATTAATACATCTAATAATCTGTTATTACACAAATAATGCTGTCAGAGAGCATTGTTTACACTTGGTTAAATATAGTTGAAGACAACTAAATTGTAAAAACCCTCAGGTTATCTGATCCTTCGAAAATATAAGTTGTTTTCCCCAACAACTAACTGATACTAGTTACGACCCTCGCACCTAGTAATGAGTTCTTTAAGACTACCGCAGCAGCCTAACGAACATCTGGTCTCCGCGACCTAGTCTTTAGCTCAGTCACATGTCAGTGCTGACGGATCTCTACATTCCCTCGTAAAGAATCTCTGAGGAGCTTCACTCCTCCCAATATATACTGTACCAGACGTCACGTGATCAGCAAATAACCACGCCTACGCCACCACCGTGCAAACACTCTTTTTGTGCCACCCCTTTGGCTTCTAGGAACGCAGAGGCTGCGCCGTAGAGAACGAACCGCCATGAGCGTCACTTAGGCGCTTCGCAAACACCCTTTTCGTTGTTCTATATTCGGCACGTACTTCATTCATTACTACATAGAATTCTTCTTTTCTTTATGTACACCTAAATTCCAGTGGGTCAACGTCGCCGGCTGCACTCTTCGAATACACTTGTACGTACTTTCCTTAAAAGTGAAAGGTGTTCGTTCAAACAATACCTCCACACGGAAAAGGTTTAGGGTGAATACCAAGCTCGTCGCACGTCCGTCTTAGCGCTGACCGGCCACTTATTGTAAGATTCTTAAAAGCATCCGGCTTGGATAATACAAAGAAATATTAATATTTCACAAATTGATGGCATGTCCTGGCGCCGACGTTACAGCAGGTTTTAACTGTTTTTAAGCAATAAACTGAATTTCTATTTGAAATTTGAAGCTGAAATCCGAATTAAGTATTGGAACAATTTATTTCTTTTTCCAAAAAGACAGTTAAAAACTACGCATGACCATGTTGAGCATAATTAACTTATTTACTCTACAGAGTAAACACAAGTCTTCAATATATCTGACTCAAACTTGCATTATTGTTAACTTGCACTATGCACCAGCTTGTCAATAGCATCGACACATGATTAAAATTGTTGACAAATGATTGAACTAAAGAGTTAGCGTCTCTTGTACTTTTCTACTTAGCTTATTCATAGCGGTATGTCGATTGTGCATTGTTTATTTCCTGGCAATACGATGACATGGATATTTATCATAGTTCTTGCTTTTGAATTATTTAGTGGCACAGAAAGTATATTGGCAGACTCAATTCACTTTAGGGAATAAAAATATTTTATACCAGGAGGGATAAATTTTGTAAACTTATAATGTGGAAATTAGGTAAATAGTTGAAATAAATTTTAGATGAAAATCTTTACGACAAATCTGTTTATGTCAGTTTGGTAAGCGTCCAAGGACACAGTATATTCATTGAGCTTTTAATTGGTGGTTAATAGTGCGATTTATTCCACTCAGGTGTCATATTTAAGGAGCGTAGCACTGGCTTTACACTGATGGCATCTATGTAAAACTTTGTGCTGTGGGTTTCATGTCCGGAAGGATGTGCACACAAAGCTGCAGAAACACCCTTAAATCACACGTTACGCTATTTAAACCACTCGAAGGTAAGAATAAATTTTACTGCAGTTAACAAATTGTGGAATTAGAAAATTCCTTGTTCTGGCCATTGTTTGTTGTTATAATAGTTTTATAGTTGTTTTTCTTTTCCATAATAAATTATTCATTGGTAGCGAGAACGGACAATTGTGTAATCGAAAGACGTAGAGTAGAAGGCTACTCAATGCTTGACAACATGATACTCGTCTGAAAGCACGAGATGCAAAACCAATTTTACCCTGGACTGGCAATTTGTAGACATTTCTCAAATATATAATTTTAAAGTCATTTTGTTTCTAATATAATTTATTGGTATAATATATAATATATTGTATGTTCTTTAATTTCTGATATTTTTAGATAATTCTCCATTGTATTTAATACATGATAATATGTTCTATAATTTCTGTTCTTAAGTGTCTTCTTGATTGATGTATGTAACATGCTCTACAGTCTGCACAATTTATTTTATACATCATGCATTATATAATATCTTTCATTTTCTAGTAATCAATGACTTTGTGTTTTAAGTTTTATATCTTGATTTCATAATNATCTTTCATTTTCTAGTAATCAATGACTTTGTGTTTTAAGTTTTATATCTTGATTTCATAATAAATGGGATAAGTACATAATTGTTTTTTTGTAATCTCTTTGACTTGTGTAGAATGTGAATCATACGAGTATATATCTTTTATTATTACAAAATACATTCTGGAGATGATCTTGAAGATTATCTTCGTTGTATGAACTCGAAATGATCTCGTCAAGATATAAATAGGACATTGCAGAGATGATTTTAAAAAGCATATCCGTAGTATGAACGAGAGTTGATCTAGTCAACATATACATAGGACATTTTAAAGATGATCTCAAATATATCTTATATGTATTAACTTGAGATGATCTCATTAAGATATACTATGGACATGCTCAAGACTATCTTCAGGGAAGTCTTCAAGAGAGTCTATGTGCGCCATTTTGATAACCTCAGGACAATCTCATAAGATATCCTAGGGATTATCTTATTATCAATCAAGAACATCTTCAGGATAAACTGAGGACAAAGTTTTCCCCACTGGGTATCACAATACAGTAACCCTTTTGTTGAGTACAATGGCTCCTGCTGTGAACAAATACAAAAGCAGATTTGTTTAGTGACCTCCGCGAAAATAGCAATACTGCAAATCTATCTTTTATTTGCAACACTTATTGTGCATGCATTGAGCAGATTATGAAGCGTCATAAAGAGAAAAACATGTTGCACAGTTTAAAATTCGAATTATCGAAAAACGTTTCCTGATAATTTCCAAGCAAGTTTGGTGTAACATAGTTCTTTACATGACACGAAGTAGGGGAGGGGGTAGTAGGTGCATCTGACATTTTACAAACTTTCACAGATCCCCTCAGTGGGTGCCACGTAGCGAGAAGAGCAGATTTTAAATCTTCATAGTCTTAAATAAGTTAATAAAATAATTTAATTAAATAAGAATATAGAAGCAGTTGTTTGATTCAGCAATATTTACTGACAAAAACTAAGATATCTTAATCATATTGTGAGATATGAAAGAAATATCTAACCATACCGTTAGCGTGAACGACCTAAAATCATTTCGACCCCTTTGCACCCATTAAAAGTGAAATGTGCAAAAACTGGTTTTCTATATTTGACTAAGCAATGTTTACAATCTAAAATAAACCAATATCTCCATAAATTCGCGTAATATTACGAACATAGCGAAAATTTAAAAAATCATATTTCGCACTACTTCAACCTTTTTAACATTTTCGAAACATTCCTTTTTAAATTTTATTCTCACAGAGTGGCGCAGGCACCTGAACAGTAGTCTGTCGGAACACGCGTCGTCAGAACGGAAGGCCTGTTGCCGTGACCTCTTCCCTGAATTGTCGGTAAATGCTGGGACATGATAGCTTGTTCTGACGAAAGAGATCTAATGCATGTTTTTTGTCTGTGCCCCAGATCCCACTTGGCCGGGCCACAGACTGCAACATGTCGCGCCTTGCGTGCGTCAGAAGCAGTGGAAGTAAGCTTTAGTGAGCACCTACAATACAAAACCAACTCTCAGTCAAAATTTCAAATTCCTGTCTATTAAGGTTTTCTCTTCGTTGATGAATCAGTCATTCAGTACCCAAGACAACACCAATTATATTTAGATTGAGTAACTTGAAAGTTTATCACTGTAGTCTTTGATCTCAACCTGAGTATAATGAGGAACGAATGATTAAGGCAGTGTATCTACATTTGTCCCCACATTTTCCAAAAAGCAAGAAAACCTTCTCTCATCTGGAGGGGAGTACGTGTGTTTCGTAGGGACTATATTGTTATAGGGGAATGTTGTGTGTTAAAAATGGCAAATTTTGCTTCAAGTAATTTATGGACATTTTACATGTCTCGTCTTGCAAGACTCCTCAAATAAAACATAATGCATGCATTATGATAGAAAAATATCATTTTTAAAATATTCCCCTTCTAAGCAGTGAAGTAGGTCGACCGTGATTCCCATTACATTCTGTGGAAAATCTCTCTTTGATCTAGCTTACGTCAACGCAAGTTACTACCTGATTTATTGCCTCATTGAAAAACAAATTTGTAAAATATTTTGTTTTTGATATCAATGAATTAAATGGCGTATAATGAATTAAAAGTAAAATAAAATGAAATTTTTATTATGAAACTTATGTCCAGCTAAACTTCAACTAAAACGGTATATTAGCACTTTATTCACTTCCGTAAAAACAATTTTAATATCACTTAATAATTTTGTGTCCAAAGGAAATAAATTCCTTCTTACATTTGGAACACGTCATGTAGGAGGAATGGAATTATTGTTCGGCGATGTACAAAATCTTATTCGAATTACCGTAGCGACCCGTACTTTTCTCGCGAATGCGTCAGTTAGCTTGGGCTGTCATTCAAACCTTCAAAGGCGTCGCATAATGGGATGTCTTGAGACATTTCTCGTGACCCACTTTTCAATGACTGTCACACCAACTTCTACAGAAACTGACAGAAATTCCATTTACGGAAATTGAGAATTTTTAAAGGTCATCTTTAAAACATTCGTATCGCACTCCTGTTTCTTGTATCCCTTTCCATACTACGGAGTTCAGTCCACGAGGTCTTCTCTTTTATGCAATTTCATATTGAAGGGAAGGATATTGGGATGTAATGAAATTTATATCAGAGCATGGATCTCAGTGAATGCGAAATTAATATGGAGTTGAGGTAATATCCAATTGATTGAGATTGTATACGTTATACTACTCACAATTCTTTACATAAGTACGTCAACTGGTAAACTTCAAAAATGACAAAAAGGGTATATTCCTGTACTTAGAGTTCGAAATTCCACTGGGTAGTACACAGAAAATGGTTTTACACGCGTAGTAAAAGAAGTGAAAGAAGTATACATCGTGCTCTGATATAATTTAGTCGAACTGGAGTCAAACTATTTCTGTGTGGGAATGAGAATTACTCAATTATTCAATAGACATCATTTGATGATTTCTTTGGTGATCATTATATCATCTACGTTTCTATGTATCAAAGCATATTGTCTTCAGTGAGAAATTTTAAATTGATATTCAACTTTCTCACGTGTGGTCTAAACTATATCTCTAATCTCATACTAATTCTAACTAAGATAGAAACTCGTATGGACATAAAAACTGTACTGGAATTTTAGTTCGCAGTTCACAAAAGTTCGGAATTTTCAATTTACGAATTTTTTAATACCAAAATTACTGAAACGATACTAATCAGAATGAAGGCAATGTTAGTTCTCTGTTTCATACAAAATTCATGTATTCGGAGATATTCATATAAATCGTTGGGACAATTTTTCAAAAGCTCTCCAGGTACATATAATTATTGCTCAATATTATCGCATATATCCTCCTTTGAATTCTTCACAATGAAGTAAGAAAAGAAAAAGATTTTTATCGTTAGTGTTCGTGTCTGGCAGCGGAGTGGGTGGTAAAGAAAATCTGTTCAACCAATGATATATTTCATCTCATAGCTGGAACAGTTCTATCATCTTATCATATGATACTCAGAAGTAGATATTAAAGGCATCAGTATCTGGAATCTGGAATAATTTCATTGTGGAGTTGTTGAACTCGCACTTTGTATTACTGAAATGGGTTCTGCCATAAAGAAAACAGGGTTCCATTTTTATCGTCTTCGTTTGTTCGTTCGGATCGAGGAAGCTCGTTTTGATTCTGAATTTTCCCAAAACATCTCGTGAAGTACGTTTCTTTCGTAATATAATATTGGCAAGATCTATTTTAAGTGCGTTATGGTCAATACTTTATATGTCTCGTCCTACTGATTTATGACAATTTTTTTTCTTTCGAAATGGTAATGTTGGAAGTATGGGACCCTGAGTAACGGTAAGATGGAACTCCGTCTCAAAGAATCATCTGAAGACGAAGATTTTGAAAAACAAAGAATAAGGTGACTTGTAGTTTTAAATTGCCAGCATGTCAAAAGTATCCCTACCAGGATAATACAACAACACTGCCACTGTCAGGATGATGAACGTTTCACTGATTCTAGAGGAGTGAGCTGTGCGTGCAGTCGTAAGCATGGTCTCGGCTCACGGCGAGTGTGCCGATGCTGACTACAGAGCACATACTTGCAATTTTTGCAAAAAAAAATTGTGACGAACCCATCATTCTGCGCGAAAAAATATAAAATCTTTCGAAAGGTTGTGTCTATGCTTTTTTTAAAGAAATAGATATTCCCTCTTATAAAATAGCACTGCGTTTAGCTAATTGTTTGTTTTCTATATTTAATAACGTTTCCACGAAATAGGATTATTTTGTCTGTTTCGTGGGAAGGTTTAAAAGTTGACTCCCACTTTTCGCACTTTTCACTTAAAACAAAATTGTGATTCCACAGTATCCCAAAATTAAACCATGACTCCTTCAATGTTTGTACGGAGACTTGGGAAACCTCCTGGCGTATAGCATGCAATTTGAGTCCCACACGGGGACTACGATCATTAAAAAACAATGTGGGGTTCCATATTTCCAACTTAATATATTATTCTTTGCAATTATAGGGAAGTTTGCGGTTGTTTGTATAGTATTTGTAGCATCCATAATATTGTTAAAACACGTTTTAACCATATTTTACACTTTTCCAATGAGCGTTATAATGAGCAAACGATTAAATAACGGAAGACACAATGATACTTCAAAGAAATTTCAAAATATAAAACAACATGCACGTGCAAATTGGCAAGTGAGACTAAGTATTTGCTTTAGGTCACTATCAGAAAGCGCCTGCAGAAATGAAGAATGGGACAAGGGCTGATACACTGCTCATTGGAGTGAGCTTATTCTATTGAATAGAGTGGTTTCCGCACAGTGGCAACCTGTACCGAAATCGAGTGGAGGCCTTGTCCATCCATCGCTTGCACCACTTTCTCCACATCCCGCACTCAGTCAGTCAGGGCACAGGGAAAGCGTCACCCGTCGTCGGTCGTTCCCATGGTGAAGTGAAGTGAAGGCAGGACGCGCGCGCGCTGCCAAACCAGTTACTCGACTTCGCAGGCGGGATCCTGTCCTCGTCAAAGGAGGTTCCTACACGCCGCAGGGTGCGGGAGGATGGAGCAGAGGGAGAAGATATGGGAGGGACTGACGGGAGGAGGGAAGTGAAGTGGAGAGAGAGAGAGAGAGTTTAACAGATTTCAGGATTTTGTGTGCTTTGTTTCGTGACAGGACTGAAGCTACTGTACGACGCAAAAGATTCGTGGTTTACCTATTCATGTCACATCTTTTTACTTTCGGCATCTATCTAGTTGTTGCTGCGAGAATAAGCAAAAGTTTTGCTCTAATTACTTCTTTGAATTAATGTCTGACTAGATGAAATTAGTTATATTTCTTTACAAATATTTCTTTAGAAAACCGTCTTCAGCTATCGCACTACTCATTTCTTTGAGAAACCCATCAATACATTCTTGATGTGATAACCAAATAATTGAATAAATCTTTTTATGAATATTGCTCTACATATTTTCTTAATTTATACACAAAAACTCAGTAATTGTTGAGAGATAGAAATTGGTATTTCTCCTGTATAATTTCTTTCAAGGTACGTATCATTTCGAATCCAATGAGAGTTTTTAAAATATCCATTTAAAAGTATTTTTACGTTACAGAAACATTAAATAATGTCAATAATTATTTTAAAATTATATCTAGTTGATATAATGTTATATATATGGTTCTAAAAATCTAAGCAATAAAATATCATCTGCATACGTGGGATTGTTAGAATTTAGAATGTAAATTTGCCTATCGCCCCCCCCCCCC
>NNCF01128009.1:202798-222004 GCA_002313205.1 Laupala kohalensis
ATATATATATATATATATCTTTGTATCGTCTAGAGCGACGGTGACAACCCCCCACCACCCCATGGGGCTGTTTTGTGAACTTTGTGTTTTACATGAAGGAATGCGTTAAACTCGTTTAAGTTAATTTGCAAACTTTAAAACCCTTTTACTTGTTAATGGAAGTGGTTCACACGAAAATATTAAAATTGGTAATTGTGGAGCGTTAGCAACATTATAAAGAATGATAAATTAAAAGTCGTTTGTATGTTGCTCATTGAAAGAGCAACGTACAAACGATTTGAAAAAATAAAAGTTCGATAGCTCAGCCTAAGGTTACTGTGACAGCTCACCTGTCGACTGTCTAGCGGACAGTCAGAATCATTAGCTGCTACAACTTACGCTGTAGCTGCCCTAAAAGAGTTTTCGTCTGATTGAGACCAATTTCTATAACTGCTAATGTTGCTTTGTCTGGGAGGAAGGTACATCAATAGCTATAGCTTATGGGTTTTGCGCGCAACAGCTCAGTCCCACTAAAAAATCTGACAGATACAAGAACTGTTGTTTGTTCCCCGCCACAGATCTCGTTCGTAGTTGGCGCTAAATGACACTCGGCTGCGCTGCCTTCTTTGCATTCGGTTTGTTGATTCATAACTGAGGTGGCACAGACTGCGCAATTGTTTTACGGAGTCAAATCGGTCATGGCTTTCTCAACTGTGAATATTTGTTTACTTGAACAAAATGATACAACGACTCAATAACGCCATCCCGACGTTGCGTAGCCCGAAACTTGAAGTCTAGCCGACGAAAATTTACAGTGTTTTTTAGACGTCAAGCAGCCGTACACTGATGATACTTTATAAATTTCTGAAGCTTAATGTTGGCGAATACCTAATTATTATTTTAAATAATATTTTCAAATGCATTAATATATTAAGAATAAATTTCAAGTATATTCAAAATAAATGTTTGTATACATAAAAACTATTTTCTTGATACTTAAAAATATAATTTTCAAGATTTTAGAGATGATTACTATTTTACGTATTTACTATTCATAGTACCACTACTATAGTGCCAACTCTAAGACAGCGCAGCTCAAGAGAATAAAAAATATATATCATGCAGTCGGGCTGCTGTAGCTCAGAGGTAGCGTTCGCGCCTTTGGGAGAAAATAAGTGTATTGAATATTGGCGCTGTCGGATAGACGGACGATGAAAATAGACGGAGGCTGAAAAAAGAACGTGTGCTATACGCCTGTGATTAAACAAGGTAAGACTATGGGGTGGTAATAAAAATGAATATCGCCAAGAAAGTCGAACAGAGGAAAAAGCATGCATATGAGTCTATGTCGACTCACGCATCAACAATCAACATTACATGCTTATGGGTTGGCATCATCCATTTACCATAACTTCCCTCTTATTATCTTGTAGATTAGCTACTTAAACTGTGAAAACTTATGCTGTAAGATGTGATACTGAAGGACGGAAATTGACGTCATAGTCGAAGGATGTTAACTGTGCCAGTTTATGTGTTGTGTGTTCGGCTGACTGCCAATACATTAGCTACCCCAGCTTAGATTTTTTCCGTGCAGGATCCCCAAAACCTCGCCATCGTGAAAAAAATAAGTTATTGTATTCATATTTTTAATGATGTGTAGGATGAAGTGGTGTTTCAGGGACCAGAATACAATGTATACAATTGCTTTTTATATAGATGCGTTGTTTGCATTCAATTGAAGGAAAAAGAGGATGTCGTATAGGGTACATATCTAACGTTAGTGATTAACGAAAACGATGGGTTTCTTTAGATTCGTGTAAAAAGTGTGATATTTGTTCGATTCAAAGAGGAAAAAATATTTCATCTTAGAACTGCATGAGCACGTGACTGCAATGGCAGAGAAACCTTCCTATGAGTTTTACTGGAAGGAAAATCGAGTAATAAATGAAAATTCACTAAATACAAATTCTAAAGTAAGAAGTATGTTATATATAAAAAGCTCATTAGTTTTGGATGAAATCTCGAGTTTGTGGTTTGACTTATGGTTTGATTGTGATCCTCCCATTTAAGGAGAAGTATAATTTCGTGAAGAATGAGAAACCTTGTAGTTTATTATGAGTATACGTGTCATAATGCTAGTGAACATATGAATTCGCGTATTAGCAGATTCTAAGAACACCGCTAAAAGTTTTTATACATTAATTTTTAAACAGAAAATATGTAAGCATAAACAGGAGTACACAGCTTGTCGTAAATTTTACTTTCAGTAAATAGAGAGTAATTAAACTTGTAAACAAAAACCTAGTAACAATTATTTCGTTATATAAAAGGGTTACTTACAAATCTTGAACCTTTTGTATATTTCTGTGCTCTTTGTTCCGTAATGAATCCCCACTTCAGTGCTCTCTCATGATGGTCATTTCTTACTGATTACCCAACACAATGCAATATGCCATTAAATGCACCTGGAAGCAATTAAACAACTTCATTAAACGCCAATGTATGTGAAAAATTGAAATATTGCATAGAAAGCGTAGAATTCTGACTTATTTTTAATGTACTTTCCAAGATTGCAAATCCAAGATATAGGAATGATATGTGATACCTTCAGTCACATCAATGAGTCTCCAATCGCGTTCCTTGCGACAGAATAACGGAGACTGAGTTTCCACAGCAAACAGCTTTCTTATTCATTACTACATCACACTAACGTCATTTCGTAGATCTAAGAATTATTTTCCCTCATTATTATGAATTTACTGCAATATGTATGTACTTAAATACTTGCATTTGAATGTATGATTTTACACTTCGGGCAACCATAATTTCTGTTGGTAAGGGGTTTAGTTTTCTTTCTAGATTATGGATTACATGAGAAAATTGTTATAATATTTAGTAAATAATTTTATGTTACTGTTTCTACAATTTGCTATTACGTTTTATTTTAAGAACCTATCATTTGGTTTTTAGAAATTATGTATAAGAAAGGAGTATATGTAATGGATTTTGTTTCTTATACTCCAAGTTAAGTCCAAGAAACATCTTTAGATTTTGCCAGAAATGCGTTTTTGCGAGAACTAGTTTTGAGCGTTTTGAAGGAAAAAACTAGTACTGAGCATTATCACAAATAATGAAGTTTCGTTCACTTTAACCTGAAATAATTCCTAGAGTTAAAATGTTATTTTCATACATGAAATACAAAAGTGACATTTCCTCAGTTTAGTGTTTCTGATGTTTGAATTGACAGAAAATTTTCATTTCTGTGATACATGCACGATGTTAACATGACTATCTATTAGCAATCATTGTGGGGATAAGACATTACTTGCATCCCTATAGGGGAGTCGGAAGAGGGTCACATGTAGAAGTAATTGAAAACGGCCGATATTGGAGTTGAATACATTACTGAAGTGAAAAGTAACACCCCATGCCACATGAGTCCACGATCACCCCCTATGAACGAATATACACACTTTGTGAAACAATGGTGATTGTTGACGTAGTGAGCACGTGAATATATATGCTCCGAAGGAAGTGCTAAATCGGGTACTTATACATTCGTACGCTGGATGATTTTCATTGCAGATGAAACAGAACATCTTTTAGACTAACTGTACAAATAATCGAAGAAATCGACCCACGAGGGGACAAACTACTACTCTCCAAAGGTTTCCTGTGGTTGCTCGTTTGATAACAGTTTTTTGTGAACTTCATATGACTTTCTTTTAAGAAAACATGGGGAAAATCGTGAGAATTGTTAAACAGGTACAGTAAATCACCATTACTACTTGCTTTTGCCGTATAGTATTGATCATAGAGGACCATTTTAAAAGTTGTTGAAAAAGATACGTGGAAAAAATTACGAACCATTATAATCATATAGTCACTTATTTTTCACGGACCTCCCGAGGATGTATCCTTAAAGGTGGGTCTTCAATAAAAGTATGAGCAACATCTATTGAGCGGTATTGCATCCAAACAATACGATTGGCTCCTAGGTTCCTTAGTGGGCGTGTGTAGGGACAGGTTGATAATATTGAAATTATTAATGATATCTTCTGGAAACAAGGAACTTAATCCAAGCAAGTATAGTATAGATATGGACACCGCAAGGGATGAAATCCATAAGTTAGAGGTGCTACTTGAAAAAGAAAATGGAACAACAAACCCGCAGATATATAGTAGCAGCATTAGCGTCTACAACACTACAAAGGATGAGGAAGCTACGTTTGTGACACACACTAGGAAATATCGATAGGGAGGTCACGTTGATGGAAAAGGGCGACAAACGGGAAACACCGAAAATTACGGGACGCGTTTGAAGAGAAGTGGTTTAGACTATCTCTGGAAAATTGCAGCAGATTATACGCGATGGGGTCAAGGACCTTTGACAGACGCTTATTCACACTCGTAAAGAAAATGAACTGCTTAAATTACATGTGCAGGAGATGGAAATATTATATAATACAAAGGAGAATATGATAACATTAGGTAAAAAGCTAGAGAATGCAAATATATGATAAAGCGATCTAAACTCTAGAGGAACGTTGTGTCAATAATGGATGAAAAATTGAATGACGTGAAGAAGATTATCAGAGAGATTGACATAAATGTTAACACAATAGATGAAGGCGCATTGTAAGAGTGTACGAACGATCAAACAGCAGATAGAGACTCTGGAGCAAAGTTTAGTTGCAGCAGTGAAGGAAATAGGAAAACAAATGATTGAAACAATGAATGTACGATCAGACAAAAATGCAACATACTCGGAGATACTAAGATGCCCAGGACAAAATAGAGAAATTAATAATGTGTTAATAGTGTAGAAAAAATCAAACAGGGAAGAGCAAGGAGCATCAGCAAGGGAGACAGTGAAAAATATTGTGTGAAAATTGGAAGTTGTTGTGAATATACGATGGATGCGGGAAGGGAGAAAGAAAAGGCTAGTTGAAATAGGGGAGACAGAACAGGAAATAGAAAAATTGGAGAAAGTGATATCAGGGGAAGAAGGAATGAGTGTGAAGCGACGGAGAATAAGGAAACCCAGAATATTGATCCATGGGATACGAAGTGATATAGAGGAGAAAATATAAGACCAAAATTTATTGAGTATTGGAGCAAAAAATACGTACATGAAGGAAGGGAAAATAATACCAACAATACGGAAAGGAACACCGCGTATTAGAGTAAAGCGTAAAATATAACACCATGTTGGAAAATAAAGGATTTATCTGGATTTGGAAAGCTATAGGGTGACAGATTGCAATACTCCCATGAGGTGCTGCAAGTGCTATAGATACGTCCATACAACTGATAACTGCTGGAGTAAAGAAGACACTTGCGGGCATTGCGGAAGAACAGGTAAGCGATATGAAACATGTACATTAAAGAACACAACGCAACATGTGTGAACTGTCAAAGAAAAGTCAATCCGTGTGATCATAGAGTTAATTCAGTGTTATGTCCCGAGCACAAAGCGTCAAAACGGATTACTAGGAACAGACTATGGGGATTAGAGAACTTCAACAGAACATACAAAGGTCAATATTAACATCCAGGGAAAAGCAGCAATATGTAGGCAACAATATGATAGTTATAGCATCTTTGCAAGAATGTCATTTAAAAAAAGGAAAATCTTGCCATACTAAGATGACTGCAAGGATAATAGAAGAGAATGGTGGGTGGGCATCAATAATAATGTACAACGCAGCATTGGAAGTATTAATAATAAGGATGTATTGTACTAGATATACCATAACATGTAAGGTGAGGGATGAGAACAGAGATTATGTGCTTGTTAGTGGTTACTTAAGGGGGAAGAAGAAGTGTAAAGCAGAGATAGACATGTTCAAGCATATTATAGAGGAATATAGAGAAGACAAGTTAATAATGTGTATTGATGGAAACGGTCGGTCGACGTCGTGGGGAGATGTAATACCAAACAAAAATGGATAAATGATAGAAAACATTATATTCAAATATGGCCTACAAATAAATATTGTGTCAGGCGAAACGACATTCGAAGTGGACAGGAGTAAATCTATAATTGACTTGACATTGACAGCAACTTCTACAGAAGGGTACCTTATAGACTGGAGACTAGACGAATGGATATCTTCGGATCACAAGAGAATACTCTTCGAACTGGGAATGAGAACAGATAAAATACACACGACAATGGAGAAAAACGTATGATGAATCGGTTTGAGAAAAATTCAAGAGACACTGAGTCGAAAAGGATGGGGGACAGTGATAGCGAGCTTGAACGGGTAGACTAACTCCAGATAAGAATATTGAAAGCAGCAGGAGAATGTGCACCAAAGAAGAGAACAAAGGAGAGACCGAGAAATATTTGGTGGAAGGAGTTGAAGGAACTGAAAAGAAGAGGTCTAAGGTAAGAAGTAAGTTGCAGAGAGCGAAGAGACGACAGACGTCAACGATCAGAGAAGAAAAAGACTCTAGCGAGGCACATAGAGAATATAAAAGGAAAATAAAAGATTGTAAACAAGAGACGGGACGAATACGTGTCAAAGAGTGTGCGCACTAAAATATGGGGAGTGCCTTATCTCATAGCGAGGGGAAAGATGAAAACAAGACAAATATGTAGTACCTAATGTGAAGGAGGACAGCAGACAGGAGGATGGACAGACGCGGGTCGAAAATAGCTACAGAAGATGTTCCCAAGAGATGGGGTATGTGTAACTTGGAGTAGGATGGAGGTGCACGAAGAAGATTACATTCAGGTTACTGATGATAAAGTGGATGAGACGGTTAAATGGTTAAGTAGAGGGAAAAGCACAAGTTACCCCATCCTGGCCCGGTTTTTTCTCCGTTTTTCCTTCGGGTAGAGGCGGATTTCTTATACAGGTTCTCTAGGCTTTGTCTAGGGGCGTGTTTATTGTAACAATAAATCGTGAATTTAGTGTTTTTTCAAATCTTATGATTGTTAAACACTATACTCAGAATAATCTATAGTTCGATAATAACTTGTACATGTAAATTTACAAACATATTTGCGTTAAATTACAAACATATTGACATTATATATGTACTATAACTCGCAGCTAACTTTCTATCTTATCTAGGAACTTTTGCTGGAATTTTTGAATCCGCCTCTGCCTTAGGGCCCTTGATCGGAATTGATGGAATGGTCCCTTGCTTGCTTCCGGAGAGTAAATTAGTTTATTGACCTCCACGTGGTCATACGCAGTCTGTACTGTTTTTTGACAATAAATTTATTATTAATACAACGTACTTACTAATGAATTAATCAAGATCTGTTACCCAGTAATTAGAGAAATACTAATAAGACTAATTAATGATTATTTGAAGAAAGGAATATATCCTAGATAGTGGAAGATCTCAAAGAGTATTCCACAAAGGAAAAAGACGAACAACAGATGACCCAAACGCGTATAGACCAATAAATTCACTACCTTGTATGGAGAAATTATTGGAGAAAATAATAATACGTCGTACAACGGAGTGGGCAGAGAATAACGGAATATTAGACGCCAATCAATATGGATTTCGTAAAGGACGATGGACACAAGACGCACTTAGGGTTCTGACGGATTGGATCGACAGGTGAGATGAGAAATAGGGAATGGCTAATTTCATTGATACACAAGGAGCTTTTAACAACATACGATGAAGCAGTGTACTGGAAAAGTTGAGATATAATGAAATAAATGGGTACATCTACAATATAATAGCCAGCTACTTTAAAAATAAAACATCGTGCTTAGAATTAGGAAAAGAAATAATATATTGGGATGCGGATAAGGGTTGTCCCAAGGGGTCACACGAGTGACCCATTTTCTGGAATATCACCATAGACGGACTTCTTAAGTTTATCAGAAGCAAGGGGTACAAAATAATGGCATACGCACATGACGTAGTGGTCTTTGTTGAGGGAAAAGCGAGGTGTACATTAGAAGAAAGAGAAAACAGAGCTATCGAATATTGTGATGAATGGCGTAGGAGAAATCACTCAGAAATAGCAATTACTAAAACATTAGCGATGATCTTTGGAAAATTGAATGTAAAAAAGAGAAAACCAATTTTGAAACTACGTGGAAGAGCAATTCAAGTTAAGATAGTTCATGTGTATTTAGCCATTAAAAAATTCCGGGTTACAATTTGTAGAGTACATCAAATGCATAGAACTTAAGGTAAAGAAATCGTACTATTCGCTGAGAAGAGTTGGAATGACAAAATTCAATATTGGAACCAAACAATTACTACTGTTATATAAAGGAGTAATGGTACCCATGAGTACATATGAGTGCGAGACTTGGGGTAGGGTTCTGCGGAATACGGGTCACAGAAGAACACTCGATAGAATGCAACGCTTATGTCTACAGAGTGTTAGTGAAGTGTACTGCACAGTATCCAGTAATGCATTGAATGTATTAGTGGGAGTCATGCCAATAAATTTATGTGTACAGAAACTGATTCTACAATCGATAATGAGAAGAGAAGAAAGAAATCGTAATTGAGGGTAAGAAATTAAAAATTGAGGAAAAGGGATGGAAGAGAAAGATCACAGAAGCGTTACTCGTAGCATGGCAGATCAGATGGAACGAATCTACGAAGGGGAGAAAACTATAAGACATAATACCGGATATACAGTTTGCAGAAAGGATGGTATAGACCAGGGATCGGCAACCTTTTTATTCCACGGGGTAAAATCAACCAAAATGAGAGTATCAAAGAGACGTTTGGGTCAGAGATATTTTTGTATTAAAACAGTCTTTTAGTAAATAATAAGATATATTTTATTAAGAAAATAATTACAAACATAGTAGAATGAACTTTATTTATAAACGTTCTCTTCGATATCAATGGTTCCCCTGATGTTGAACTTGTGACGTCAATTTAGTCAAGTCTGGTTTATAGTTAGTCGTTTTAAGACGAATACAAGTATCTGAATTTTCGGTTGTTAACCTGTTCCTGATCTTGCTTAATATAAATTTTATTTGTAAAAATATTTGCTCGCATTTATAAGTTGAACCGAATGTGGAAAAAGCGGCAAAGCCATTTTTTTTTTCAAAGATGAAAACTTCGTAGGACGTGATGCCCAACATATTGATATCATAAGAAGATTATTATCTTGTTTTATTCAAATCTTTCTGCAATTTCTTAAATTTATCCGTCCATAACGTTGAACTTTTAAAATCAATCATTTCTGAACTAAAATTGTCCATTTTTAGATTTTGAAAATACTGCAAATTTAAAACATTTTGTTAGGAAGACAAACGTTTGTGATATGCCTCTGGGTTTATCTTGCCAAACCTAACACGATGAACAGTAATTCACAGGGACAATTCCCATGTGAATGTCGGGTTGTAAGTCCGACTCCGTGATAGCTAACAGGAAAAGGGACATAAAATAGAATTAATAAGAGAATAGGAATAATGTTTATTCTCCTTAATACCAGTGATATATTTGATCCTTAAATAGGAAATGTTGAATAGAAAGAAATAACATTGAATGTACATTAACATAAATACCCTGCTTAATAATAGAAATCTTAAAATCTAACATGAAATACATGGAACAAATAAAAATGGCAATACATTACGTAAGGTGCTAAGCCATGATATAAAGAGATATGAGCTCTTTATGTTATAGCAATAAATGATTGCTAATTGTAGCGAGCACATGGACTGCCACGCTCGCACCAAATGTCCCAAAATTGACCAGTCTCTTCTGCTCATGGCCACGCTGAAGATTGAATGCTCTCACAAGGCGCATGTTGCGATTAATCGCGTTGAATTGTCCTGCTCGGACTAATGAATATAACGGCATTAACAGGATACCGTTCCAAATGTAAAATACTTGCCCAATATATATTAGTAGGCAGAACACAATGTTTTAAGCGCGACACTTTGCACGCACAAGTAACATATACTTCCTCAATCTGCGGAGACTCACTGCCGACTGGGGCCGACTGGGCCGACGCCACTGCAGCGTGGCTAGTAATAAAAACGGGGTCTTCAGTAATGACAAAAAGGGTGCACTTGTAATACCGCACTCCAACGGCGGCGTCACTTAACTGTCAAGGGCTCATGGCCAAGTGAAGCCCGAATAGTGACGCCTTCGTGACGCCAACCATAACTACTACAACACATGCTAGTAATACGCGGTTATAAGGCGTATTGCTTCTTAAAACTTTGAAACCGACTATATTTACTATGACGAAAATCTAACTTTCGAACATATTTAGATTGCTTTCATCGATATTTTCTTTTTCATGTTCCCTTTTTAACATGGGAAAGAAATGAAATTTTTTAGTTTTTATGTCAGTTTCAAATAATATCAATTTTGAAGTAAAATTCTTCCATTCCTCATACATTTTCAAAATTGTGTGGTTATTTCCTTGGAGTCGTACGTTGAAATCATAATAATGGTTCAAAAGTCTTAAAAAACCATTGTTTATCATTTAGTTCGAGATCATTTTCACCGATTTCGTGAAGAAATATTTGTATATTATCAAAACATTCTACAAATCTATTAAGAACTTTGCCTCCACTTAACCATCGTATTTCAGAATGTAATCTCCATATTTCGATTTAATTTCCTCCAAAAAAGCTTTAAAGCGCCTATGTATTAATGCTGATCGCTCTATGATCATGTTTACGATCTCAACAACCTTTTCCATTACATCCTTAAGTTGTTGCGTAGACGCCTTTGCAAATAAATTTTCTTCATGTATGATACAATGAAACGATAAAAGTGAGCGGCCAAGTTCATTTTCCATTAGTTTTACAAATCCAACTGTTTTTCCTCTCATACTTGGAGCACCATCAGTTGTTATGGAAAACAATTTACTTTTTAAATCCAATATTTGACCATTTTTTAAATTTGTAAATTCTTGTACTTGACGAAAAATATCAGTGCCTTTGGTCGTGTCATTCATTGAAGCAAGAACGCATAGTTCTTCATTGACATTCGAGCTATTTATTGAAGCAAATCTAATAATTATTGCAAGCTTACCAATACTATTTATATCGGTACTTTCATTAATTGCAATGCTAATTATGTCACAAGATAAATCATTTTTGACCTGTTCATCAATATTTTTGGCCATAACTTCAACGCGACGCTGGACTGTTCTAGCTGACAATGGCATTTCTTTGATTCTCTCAATTATTTGTTTTTTTTTATTTGCGAGGTCATTAAATAAGTGTTCGGAACAATTTATGAATGCGCTTTTCAAAAACTCGCCGCATGTAAATGGTTTTCCGTTGGTACTATTGCTAAGAGCAGCAACAAAGCTGGCTGATGTAGCGTGATTGTTGCTGGTAACAAAACTCTTTAAGAATTTATTTTGTTTTCCAAAATTTAATACACGTTTAGCAATGTATTCAGATTTATCTTCATTTGTCATTTCACTCACATCTTTATGTTTTGAAGAAAAGGGTCGTTCAATATTGTAAGTCCTAGCGGTAATTATATCTGTACATAAAGTACATATCAATTTGTCACCATTTTCGATACACCCATACTTTTCTGTCCACACATCTTGGAATAATCTCTTATTTGCTTTTTCTTTGTTCATGGTAATTTTTAAAAAATAATAATATTTATTTTACTAGGTAATATTTATTTAGCTGCGTAACTATAATTGCGTCACTATTCTTGTGCTACTGAACATGTACTATAACTATAACTGACACACAACTGAAAGAACGACACGCGCGTCCAATAATGGTAAAATTTGTACGGACAATGTCGCTGTATTCCGCCTATTATCATTACTGCAACTTTGTAATTGACATGAACCTTATATACATAACCACTTATGTGTATTAGATCCATGGTAATCGAACTAAAATGTTGTTCTTAGAATCGATTTTCAATTTTTTTTATTCTCAAAATGTTTGTTTCATGTTTATGTTTTATAATTTATTTTTATATGTTATACTTTATTTTCGGAACTAAAGTGGGTCACTTGAAATTATCAAATGGGTCACTTGGTGACCCACGGGTCATAGGTTGCCAACCCCTGGTATAGACGATGGTTTAGACCCGGACCTGCTTAGGCAGAAATAAAGACGGGACAAGGCCACATAAGGACATATTTACACATATTTGGACTGGAAGACAATGAAGACTGTTGGTGTGGATTAGGACAGGAAACAAGAGACGATATATTCTGAGATTGCTCGTTGAATGGACAGGAAAGGACGAGATTCCTGAATAAAATGAAGACAGAAGACATAATAATCAAATTTGGACAAGACATGATAAGCACGAAGACGAGATACAGGATATTTAAAGAATATGTGAATAGCATTAAAGAGATAGCTCTTAAAAATTAATAGATTGTACATTTAGACTTAGGAAAAATGTAAACAATTGATGTAGTCGTCGAATGTCTGCGGATGGGGAAACGACGAAAAATAAAATAAATGAATAATAATAATAATAATAATAATAATAATAAGGGGAGAGGTAGTACCTTTGCACGGGATTCGCCTGACATTGGTCCTCACCAACCCAAGGGATCAGCTGAGGAGTCATGCAAGATCTTTACTCTAAGGACCCAGCATCCAAGACCGTCCGGGTGTAGTGAAGAGCCACATCCTACACGTGGTGACCCTGTTTACACAGAACACGACGATTGTAGAGGAGTGAACCTCGAGAAAAACCCCCAATTCCGATGTGGAAGCTATCGTGCCCAGGGAATGAATAGCTGTGGGTTAATCAGTTCTGAACGATGTCCTCTGAATACCTGGCGCCCTCCAGCTGTATGAAGCCTTAGTGTAGTTACGCGGGGCTCTGCTGCTCTCGACTCTATTACCCTTGCTTCTCGTGGGACAAACCATGGAAAATGACGAACAAAGCAAAACAGACGCAAAAACCGGATCGGTCAACCCGGGTCAACAAGGACCGCAGACAGTTGGTAGGTAGAGCGGCATGTCTGAAGAATTTAGTGGCACCACAGATTCTTGCAGTAGTGCTGTAAGTGACCATATGGACTCACAAGATCTTAGTCTTTCACCAGAGAGTTTGCCTGCTCCTCAAGAAGAGACCGTTCAAAGGATTGGGACAGGGGGGGGGAATCATTGTAGAAGGACTTGTAAGCTTGTTTGGAAGTAACCTGTAGCCCTCCCAGTAGATGGCTCTGTCTATGACGACGACTGCGCGCTCTACACGAACGGTTGCGGATCTAACTCGACTCGAGCGGGTGCGGGATTCGACAAGCATGGACTAGCACAACAATGAGACAAAGTAGGTGAACTAGCACGTATACTGCGTCACTGGCGGCAACGGCAACGAGAAAATGTCGAGGGAACATCTATGTTGTATTAAACAATGTTTTAATGCAAGTGGCTGTGGGGAATATTTCTTGTTTTCCGAAGAATGAAAGACGGTAATCCTTACTTACTATCATTATTAGAATACATTATTATTAGAAAATTAATGATATGCGTTTATTTTCCACGTGGAGTTACGAAAATGTGGTTTCTTGTTTGGTAATGCATCCTCAATTTTTCTTTAAGTAGTGAAGATGAAGATGTGTGAGATCTACTTTGTTTCTGATAATAGTTGTAAATTGCAGACTTGAAGAAGTAGTTGGTGATACAATGGTTCATGCGATTTGTGTAACACACAATGACCTTTAAGCAAATCTTCAGTTGCTTGATGGCTTTGTTGTTTATAAGCATTGTGCTCAACATGGCTGGGAATGTATGATCCGGCCACTAAATACATAGTTTTAAGTATTTATTTAATGTGATGTATACATTTATTATGAAACTAATACATTCCATGAGATTTTTATGAGCTTCAAAAGGTTTATTTCATGTGCTAAAATTTAATAATAGTGTATTTCACAAAAATACGTATAATAAATGTATTAAGTTATAAATGCAAATTTCAGAGTGATGTGTGAATTATGAAATAAATTCGAAGCATAAAGCTACGACGGGTAGGATTGTACGATGGATTGGGGTTTTGGAAGTGGGAGGAGATGGAGGAAGGAGACCTAGCGGTTACTGGCGCTACTAACCTAAACTGTAACCGTCCCGCCAGATGTCGTGCAAAACGCTGTTCCATTTGTATATATGGGAGATTCCCATCTGTAGTCTGTGGATCGGGACATGAAAGAAGAAAACAGCAAGAATGGACTAAAGAAGCAAATGTAGAAGTAACACGTCTCTATTATGAAGTAAATGAATGTCAAGACATAGAAAGACCTTTATTGAGGACGAACCTTTTTCAAGCGCTCACAGAACGTCACCCGAACCACACATTCACAGAACAAAATTTAGGCGATAGAAGGAGACTCATTTGGAAAAAGAATTACGTATCCCCCTTAGAAAGAGAGCAAATTAAGAAAGAAGTAGGCTTCAATTTATTTAACATTGAACATTTCCCACTATTTCATCCAGAAAATTAAAAGAACGAGCCCAATTTTGAACAACATGAAAATGAAAACACAAAAACTGGTCGACGATACCTCAACAATCTCGTATATGACCAAACCTCCCCTGAACACAGACCGTCACTTGTAAGGTTCAATCCAAACTATCTATTAAATCTAGTTATAACACTTTTAAACCAAATAATACTCCAATTATTTCAGAAAGAAATGATTTGCTATCACTTCATCTTGCAGTATATTGTGCAGGTGTCACACTCCTAGACATGATCAATATTCCCATTTCCCAGAAAACCTCCGAAGGAAGAAGACCTCGTCCCAGNTCCCATTTCCCAGAAAACCTCCGAAGGAAGAAGACCTCGTCCCAGCGAAAAGTCAGCTTGGTATACTAGATTGCAAGAAACCATAAAGATCCTGCGCCGAGAAATCGGACAATTGACATCGTACATGAATAGTGAAATAGGGAACACGCTGATCCAGAATCTCATGCAATCATTTAGGAAACTTGACATCAAATGTGAAATTTCAGGCAAGAAACAGAATTTGAAGCTCACAAATTATATAGACACATTCAAACAAAAACTAAAGGCTTCTCGTCTCGCCAGATACCAAAAAAGGTATCTGCGTAAAACACAAAATCGAAGAACACATTTCAAAGAAATCAGAAGAAATTCTACAGTTCAATAGGAGATCACGCTGTCCCACAAGTAAATTCGCAGATGAGGAAAGAAGATCTGGAAAACTATTGGGGAAAACTATGGTCAGAAGAAGTCCACCATGAAGCTGCAGAGTGGATTGCTAAACAGAAAGAAGCAAACCTGATTTTTTAATTACAAAAGAGATTGTCAATGCAGCTTTGAAGAGATCCCAGAAGTGGAAAGCTCCAGGAATCGATGGAGTAAAAAATTATTGGTGGAAGATGTTCACTTGTGTCCTTGAACAGCTAGTCTCAGCATTTAACCGGATGCTTGAGAAACCCGACGATGCTCCAAAATTCCATACGCAAGGTATTACTTACCTCCTCTTCAAAACAGGAAGTCAAGATAACCCACAAAACTATCACCTAATCACATGCTTACCTACTATTTACAAATTCCTCACATCAATAATAGCAGACATGGTTTTCAATGTTTTGGATAACAATTTGCTACTGGCAAAGGAGCAGAAATGTTGTGTTACGACATCTATGGGTTGCGAAGAACAACTTGTTATTGAATCATTTATCTTAACACAAAGTCGAAAAAGCTCAAGAAATTTTTCCATAGAATATATTGACTATCAGAAAGCATTTGATTCAGCGCCTCACTCATGGTTAATTCAGAAGCTCAAAATTCATAAGATGAATCCAACAATAGTCAATTTCACGGAGGGAATAATGAAAAACTGGATGACCAAAGTACATCATACATCTATCACTACCTGTAACATACAAGGGGGATTTATCAAGGTGATTCACTATGCCCGTTATGGTTTTGTCTGGCTTTGAATTCTTTGTCGAGACTTCGCAATGAACCACAATTTGGTTATAAATTAGAAACAAACCACAGAACATCCCAAATTACCCACTTAATATATCTGGACGACATAAAGGTATTTGCTAAGTTTCCAGGTAACGTTGAGATGAATGATGATACCTCTGAAATCGTTTAAGTCTAAATTCCGTCCCCATAGGAAATAATAATCCCCCCGTTCCCAAAAAGGGATTGGAAACGAGATGAAACAAAAAAAAAATTGAAAAGGATCGATTTGTATCGAATCAACACTTTTCCAGTGTTGCTGAAGTGAATGATCTATCTGTCAATGTCATGAAGTTCAATTTAAAATCATATGGGGGTACGGTACCCATTGAGCTGAGGGTGAGAAAGGAAAGTCGTAAAAATAATGTAAATTGACCTGCTAAATAGTCAAATCTAGAGGTAGTTGAGGAGCATGGTTATAATCAAAGCTGACGGTGGGAAGCGGCGTAAATCATAAAAGTTATTGACAATGATTCATGTATGTGTCGAATTAATAGCATTCGGGGGTTGGTGAGATGAATTATTATAATTAAGGGTGGGATTGGAGAACAGCGTGACGTCAAAACTGTCGAACATGACCGATATTAGAGATGATTCTGCACGTTTTCTGGGTCGCAGTGAGAGTAGTAACATTCTCGAGGACATTGAAACTCAAGAACAATCCCAATATAACCGTTCCACCCTTTCGGAAATGGAATTATCGAAAAGGACATGAACATCGGAGAAGAATCCACTTTTTCGATATCGCTGATTTGAAGCATGTCTTGATATGTATAAGTCTAAATTCAGTCCCCGTGAGAAATGATATCCGTTCAGCCCCTAAGTGAGTGAACAAAGTGGTAACATGATTTTTAAAAAATGAAAAAGACATATTGCAGTGTTCACTGTTTCTAAATGAAACAAATTACTCTACCAATGCCGTTATGTTCACGTTCAGATCACACGGGATATTCTGCAACCCTCAAGGTGGGGTTAGGAAGAGCGTGTCGTGAATGATCGGAAACGCATGCAAAAATGATCTGAAACGATCTATATTAGTGTGGAATCCATTGTTGTCGGAGTTGCTGAGATGAATTATGATACTCGGGATATCGTTCAGTTCCACTTCGAACCTAATTAGAGGGAGGGGGTGAACCCTTATGAGTGAAGTGGGACCTGGTGAAACGTAAAAGAAATGTTAAACGAAATTTCTAAAAGATATGTTTAAAATATTTTAGTTTTAAAATTAAAACATAAACTTTAAAATTTTGTGGCGTCAAGCGTCATAGGTTGTAGTACTACTTTCAAATTTCTGAAAAAATCTCAAGTTTTTAAATTGTATATTATATATTTTACAAATGTCTTGGTTTATGTACCGTATAAGAACTTGCAACTGAGATGAATGACACAGGAAGGGAATATTTTGTACTTTTTGTTTCTTGATTTTCAATTTTCCTTATCAGTATTTTTACTTTTTAGTACAATACTATTTAAGTAAAAGCTTGATTAAAAAATGTGTTCTACGTTTCTTTTATACTTTTTAGTGTTAGAATTTCTTTATTTCTTTGTAAAATGAACACAAATTAGAAATGGTTTCGATTCTAATATCGATCGTATTACGTTATTTTGACGTCCTGCCCTTCTTTCCCTCAGTTGGGAGAGTACCATGCCCCAATGTGATCTGAACTTGAACCTAACGGCAATGGTAACATAATTTTACATCTAATACACACGTAAAACTATGGTTCCGATTCATATCGGTCTTTTATTATGATTCAAATTAGTTTTTCGTCCATGCCCTTTCAACTCTTTTTCCTCCCTTTTTCTTCATGGGGGTTGAATATAAGTTTGAACGATATCAGAGGTCACACCATTCATCTCACTCTTCAACGAAAACAGTGAATTTGTCTGAGGTATAACATTTTCAATGATTCTTACATGCCATCTCCTTACCCAGGTGTGCTAGAAGTACATGGAGGTTGATCATGGACTTGGAGTGCCATTGAGAACAACGCCATTTATTTCAGCAACCCCAAAACTCTATGTACAATGTACTTAACTCCTATTTCGTTCGTTTTTGATTATTTCTTCTCGTCACCCCTCTTGCAAGGATATATGTTCTGTGCCGCATACTGATGACTTCCATATCTTAATAATTATAAGTATTTAAAACTTAAAAGAATTAAATATTTGCAGTAAACTATCCCTTTTTACAAACCTTACTCTAACTTTGTATGTATTTTGTCCTTCAAAACAAGCACCGTGGACATACCTTGGCTCACGGGGTGAGAAGGGATTAAGTGTAAAAATAGTCGAATATACCAATATTAGAGTTGCAATCATGGTTTTCGGGACCTCTAAAACTAGTAACGATATTCCTGATGATGCCTACGTCCACGATCATCTTGGGAAGGAATGCCATATAAAAACGATTGAAAATGACATCACTGACGAGACTACAGTCATTGTTGAACTCGTGTGAGTCTAAATTCATTCTAAAGTGGTATCGTGTGAGGTTAAATTCAGAACTCATGGGAAATAGATACCTCTAAGGGATAGGAATGTGATGTCGAGTAGAAATTGTCGATAACAAACGTCGCTTCCTTGGACACTCATCATAGGTGAAAGTACTTAGAGGGTACGAAAATTTTTAAAAGTTTGAGGTGTCAAGCGTCTTAAGTTTGAAAATTAAGAAAAAAACTCAAGATTTAAAAATTTATATTTCATATTTTAAAAGTATTTACATTAATGTAACTTCTCATTACTTGCACCTATGATCAAGGACTAAGGAAGGCATTATTTTGTAGTTACATTTGTTTTTATTTTCAATTTTTCTGATTTTTTTTCTTTTTAGTACAGTACTTTTTGTGTAAAAGCTCGTTAAAGAAAGATTTACGTTTATTTTATATTATACTCGTAAGTATGAGAATTAATGACCGGGAATACTATGTTATCAACACGAATATCTGTCATTTTTTATGATCTTTACATGCCATCCTAGGGGTGTTTGTAGCGCTTGGAAGTTGATAGTGAACTTAAAGAGTATTGAGGATGTCACAATTCAGTGATTCCAAAAATGATGTATTCAACTTCAATTTTGGCAGTTTATGATTATTTCTACTGGTCGTACCATTCCCATCTCTTACCCGAAAGGTGGAATGTGTGTCATATTTCTGACGGCTTAGTTAGGATTCACGCGTTATGAGGACTGTAACCTGGACTTAATACATTAATACTCATACCTCGTCTCAGCTTATTGACCGTCATTCCCAAGTAAGGATGCCGTACTTTCCCTCCCTCCCTTTCATTCAATACGGATATATATATATATATATA
>NNCF01128009.1:223257-238847 GCA_002313205.1 Laupala kohalensis
ATCAAAACAAATTCTGGCAATAGCTTTTAAATTTACATTAAAAATTTATGCACACAAACACAAAAAACACAAAATGATAGTTTTAGGATATAACTCACATAAGTTTATAGTTTAGTATAAGTTAAAGAGAAAATAATTTTATTGATATTGGCGAGAGAAAAAAACGCTTGAGTAGACATCAAATGCTGTGAGGTAGCGTACCCTAACCCTCCAGCAGTTATGAAACGATTCTCCCCTGTTAATGGCCAGACTGCCGCGACACAGGGAAAAATAATAAGAAAATGAAAAAAAGAAAAGAAAAAGGAAACGTTTCTAGACTGAAAGTAAAACTTATATTTAATGAATTAAATTAACTTAGTTCCTACGAAAACGAAAGGGATCCGCTCTCCTGTTCAATCTCTATAACAAAGAAATTATACATTTCATGACTCGTGTATGCAAAACTTGTTGCTCACCTTGGTTGTTCGTTAACTGCTTATACAAGTCTTGCAAGGAATCAAATGTCAATGTCCTAAGATCATAATTATAAATAAGGGAAGATAAATAAAAGGGGAAGATTTCGAGTCAGAGCAACATGAGAACACCAACAAATGTATTGTGAAAGCAATAAATGGCATTATTACAACTGTTATCCAGGGTATCATTTTTAAGATAAATAAACATTAAAAAGCTTTATAATAAACGTAGACTTCATGGATGTTCATCAAGGTGAGAGTAGCCTCACGTGGGCGGCAGTTCATGAAACAAATATGATTTCGATTCAATTATTATGTTTTTAAAATAGTTATAAAAGATGTAGTACATGGTTCAAATGAAAGATACTATGTTTCCAGGGACGGTTTTAGAAGTTTGAAGCCAAATTTTATTTTGGCTTTGAGACATCCGTTACACTAAAAACCGTATTAAAGTGTCGTGCACACTTTGTTAATTTAAAATGTTATATTGTTGCAGAATAACACCTATTATAAATATAAAGTAAGTCAACGTGAAGGAGATGAGCAAACGCCCCTTCGCAGAGAGCTATGGCGTGTCGTGAAAGTCTCTCTCGCGACTGTCGCCCCCGCATCGTGCGCACACACGGACAGGGTGGGTCTAGTGCACAAATGTCACTTCTTTCGTCCCTCCCGTCTTCCCGCCCCGCCCCTCTTCAGTCTCCTGCCATCGCGACTCCTCCCCGCGATGAAGAGCAACGCCTTGCTACTCATGATAAGGAAATAGAAAGCGGAAAATGGTATATACTTCGCCATTAAGCCACTACGGAAAAAGAACAAAAGTTTGATTAAAAACTAAGGGTGTAAAGTTTCATTAACAAAGAACTGGAACTTTAAAGAGCATAATAATGAAGTTCAGAAGGACATTTCGGAAATGATTATTGAACTCTTCATGATACTATTGCGCGTACATTATTTAATTTACTACGTATTTACTACTAAATTGTAGCATATTATTTCTCCGTAAAATGTTTTATCTCTTAAATATTTTGAATTGGTCAACAAAGTAATGTTACAATCAAATCAAAGAGAGCATAAAGAAACAAAAAGTAAAGGTGTCTATTAGTTTAGTTACTCATTTAGGATAGATGGTGTTTAAAATGAAAAAATGTATCCCGTAAATTCGACAAAAAGTAAAAAAAAAACCGTTAGGTTGTAAATTTGCAATGATATGTTGTATTTATGTATGTAAATCATTATATTCAATTTCAACTATTATCAGTGAACATTTTGCGGTATAATTCCTCTGGAAAGTGGCTTTAAAGTCCCCCTTACGAGAGGTATTTTTCAGTAAATTACCCTGAGTAAGAACACATTTTGGCAACCATTATTTATTTAATCAATCGTTAAAGAATAGTCAGTTGTTTGAAAACTTCGTAGAAGTAAAATGATTCAGTTCTTTTCTATTATCTAGCAATAGTGTATTTCCCTTCACCATCCCGTTGAGTGGTAAAGGACAAGAGTCGATTTTCCGTTTAACCGAACTGACAGGTTACCCCGAAGGGTTTTTCTCACCTACTCGGAATCAATATTGATATCATAGGTGTCTCAGAAACAAACATATTTTCTTTATAATTAGGTGGAGAAACCTCATAGCGTGCAACTCACTTCAAGACATTAAATAAACTACGTATAATACCTCTTTCAAATAGTAAAATAATAATTACTAACACATAGAAAAAAACGTAAAATATGAGCATATTGATGAACATGAACGCAATATTTCTGAAAATTAAGTGACAAATATATGAGTTTAGTTACCCAGGAATCAGGCTCGTTTTAAATGCATTTCTAGTAATAACTGAAACAGTGTTTAGAGTCCTGAAAAAATAAAATTTCAGAAAAATGCTAATTAAATCATGCAGCTATTATAAGATCATATGCTTTGATCATAAAACACCATTATGGGCATTTAGTTTTAGTTTTAACTGTAGAGATCTAAACACTTCAATAAACTTTTCTACAGCTTTATACTGACAAGGCATAATAATAATAATAATAATAATAATACATTTATTGTCAAAAAACAGTACAAACTGCGTATGACCACGTGGAGGACAATAAACTAATTTACTCTCCGGAAGCAAGCAAGGGACCATTCCATCAATTCCGATCAAGGACCCTAAGGCAGAGGCGGATTCAAATTTTTTTTGCATAAGTTCCTAGATAAGATAAAAAGTTAGCTGCGAGTTATAATACATATATAATGTCAATATGTTTGTAATGTAACACAAAAGATTTATTTTACATGTACAANNGTATGTTTTTAGGTTCCAAGGATATAGTGTGATGTAGGACTAGATGACTTTCCCGGCATTACTCGCGTAATAAGTTATTTAATATATAAACGAGGATTGATTCTCAATGAATGAGTAAAAAGTGATATATTAATCAACAATTTAAATGTATATTTGAGTGTAGTTTGTAACGCGAAACGTTTTTGTAATTGACTGTTGTTGCAATATTGCAAAACATTTTTCACATTTACAATTATAATCTTAATCTTCCAATATTTCGTTATAAGGGAGGGTCGTTCAGTACGTGCCATATTAAAACATATACAAAATAAGCATTTATGAAATTTGAAAACAGTAATCTCCTTCTTTAGTTTATGTTTTAAACAGTATGCTTATATATTTTTAGCTAAATTTAATAGAAGTAAGTAAATTTTTGAAAAGAACAGAGTGGAATTTGCACTCAGTCAAGAAATGTTTTTTCAGTTCCGGTCACAACTTTTATCATGCAGTTATGTCACATGCTTTTAAATTGAAATTCTCATGAAATATGCGCTGTACAAAACAATTTAAATCCGTAGGTAACGTGTTATAGCTCTTTGGAGGTATTCAGATTCAGTACTTCTAAGAGAGATATCGGGATGTCGCACGATGGAGTCTTAGTGAAACTGATAATTTTGTTCTTTTTGAGAACAGTTGAGTTCAAATACTCTATCAAATCAAAAGTGAAATACTTCAAAAACTCTTTCTTGTTGACACTAGTAGCTTTTCCATGTCATTAATTTTTTTACTCTTATATTTGAAGGGTCTGATTAAGAGCCTCGCCAAGTATGATGGTTCTGTGTCTGTCTTCTAACGGATTTTACAAAACAAAAAACCTCAGTTGCCAGACTTTTGGCCATATTATTCGAAATTATCATTCTTACATATGATTCCCGTAACCAATACTTGCAGCAGTAGAGAGAACAAAACTTGCCCTAACTCTTTTCGTTCCTTTAATAGATAGATCTTTCACAAATTGCCAGTGAAGTTCCGTTGAGAATACTTGGTAAAAACTGAAAATAGAATACGATCCTTTCAAGGCGTTTTCATATAATTTACGAAATTTCGAGGCCGCTTTTTCTAGACATTGATCCAGACGTAACGACACGTAACCATTTTTAAAAAGTAAGACAGTGCGTGGATAGTTGTGGTAAATTTTTTGAAAAGGCATTGTTTACAAATGAGGTTACTTGGTCAGAGGTAAACTTTCAATTGTATTAAATATATGACAACATTTCACATTATAAAATTTAGAAATAATTATTTTATGAAATATTTTTCTGTTATTAAAGGTTAGTAATGGTAGATAAATAGTAAATTAAGTGTAGAATCCCTTAAAAGAATCTTTCAAATTCATACCTCATGTCAAAAATTAACATTTCAAATGATTTCAACATTCATTTCCCTAAAGGAAAGTACACCCTATTTCTCGCTGAGTTATGAATTTACTACTTATTCGGATACATTTATCTCGGCTCAAATGAAAAACAAATTCCGATTCCCTTTAATTAAACGTTTTCCTACGACCAATTTTACGGTTCTTCGATCCACCATTCATAAAAACGGTTACAATGCTCATAAAAAGGAACTTGTAGGAAACAACCGATTCATACGAGAGGGCGTTCGTCTAATAGAATACAAATAGCTGGTTCAGTTTCACCAAACCGCAAGTACAGGAAACTATTCGCAACACACGCCCTGCAATGCTGAACAATATCGTCCCCAACACAGCATCATGCAGTGAGTCCCCCAGCGAGATCGATCAACCGTCCTTTTAGAATACTTATGAAACAATTTTGGAGAGGAGTGGTCGAGGCGTCGACGCCAGGTCACGCCTGTGGCGAGACACGACCTCCGGGGGCGTCCATATTTCTCGCTGCAGCAGCGACATTGGATGCGACCTCAGCGGGTGGATGGAAGAAGTGGCGGCACGAGCGACGCGACATGGAGACGCGACTCGTGCATCCATCGCACCGCATGCTTCTCTTCACTCATCATTTCTTCTTGTCAAAAATAACAAAGTACTATTTAAGAACTGTATGATAAAGAAAGTTGGAAAACTATTCCTTTCTTCGAAATGTATTGTATTGGTTCTAGACATTTTTTAACTCACAACTTCCGAATATCTACCCGGGGAGGGAAGTTGCCATCGTCTACGGTCAAAAGGACCGGGACTCCAACCCGGGACCTCCTGTATTGGCTGCAGGTGTGCTACCGCTGCACCCCNAACATCCACCTGGCCTTTTCCGGTGAACCTGTGTTACACCTCAAATAGGATAGTTTTTCACAAAAGTGACAACTGTTCACTTTTTCACCTGGTCGTACGCAATGCTCTAGGCAATATTCCTTCGTCGTATTCTTCAGAGGCTTCATCAGAATTTATGAAACTATTCTGGAAAATGGAGAGAAACGAGTGTTGATAAATTATGAGTGTTGACAGTTATGGTTGAATGAAAGTCAGGAGAAACGGAAGTACCCCGAGAAAACCTGGCGCAGGCCTGCATTGTCCACAACTGCAAATTCTATTTGGATGGTTTCGCCTTTAATCCTGCGGCACCAAAGTTGTAAGGCGAGTGCTCTATCTATTATACCACGGCTCGCCCTTTGTAATAATACTCTTGTTTCGAATTTGATTTCTTTCTTTCCTTCGTATATTTGTTTTCCACTTCTTTATGTTATATTTACTTTAATATCAAAATTTTTAATGTATTGCGTTATGACACCCGATTATGGCCATAAACCACTCTATTCCTTCATCAATGCACCAATATCTTGGCTTACCTTCTGACAACCTTATTAAAGCTTTAAACGTCAACCTCCATTATTTTATGACTCTCCTCACTCTGACTCATTTTAACTGATGTTATGACTGTCAATCATCATAGCTCGACTTTTGACCCCAATACTCTATATCTTTTTAAAAGAGAAAAATGTTTTTTCCCTTTCAGAAACATTTTAGTCTACACTTTTCTTTTAAGTTTTTATATTNAAAAGAGAAAAATGTTTTTTCCCTTTCAGAAACATTTTAGTCTACACTTTTCTTTTAAGTTTTTATATTCTAGTGAAAAAGTCCTGGTCACGATTTAGAAGATTTTTCATAATATTTAGTCTGTTCTAAATTGATATGTGCAAATATGCAAATATATTTATCATTGTTCTCAGAAAATAAAAAATGTGGGACAATTTTTTCATATTCGCAACATAGTCTACGAAAATTCATCTTAAATTTTAGCTGTACCTTTTATCTGCATTAATTACTATGTCTTAAAGGTTTGCTCAGTTGCTAGTTTCCTCAGATGTACTCCTACTTGGAGATTTATAGGTTAACATTTCCAGAGGAAGATTCTCGAGTAAAATAAAGAAATGAAAACTTGTGAAATTCAGATGTGAGCGTGGTGGTGCGCCTGGATGGTTTATTTTGGAACCACATACGATAATTCCAGATAACCTAGACATTAATGATATCCCAACTTCTCCATAAAATTCTAACTCGATACTCATTTTCTGCATTTTCTATCTCTTTCCTTTACCAAATTTTAGGATTTCTATTGTTACTACATAAACATCTTATCGAACAAATCCTATATAAAAACATCCTACAATCAAAAGCAATCTTTCACGATATCTTCTTTAAAACAATAGTATAGATATCTCTGCGCTGTAACCTGTTCTATCACCACCTAATCCCCTTCAATCCCCCGCGATCATCTGCATGGAGGAGCCATCATCACCTTGCATCTTCTCTCGTCCATCCGCGCGACTAGACGGTTTTTGATGAATATCAAGCGCCTTGTGCCATCAATGGGAAGTGGCAGCATCAGAAGTATATGCACGCCCTCACAAGGGTCAAAAGGAACATGTGTCGTTGCAAATCGACCTATCGGAATATTTGCAGAATGACGCACTGTGAGACAACACGCGCTCCCAATCAAGGCGTGGTGACTGTATGAAAGACATATTGGAAAAACAAATGAAAGATTACCATATTATTTAGATTCATTATCCATTATGATTCATCTTAAAAATAATAATTATACGGATATAGTATTTAAAATTGTACAAACGTATCAAATTAATTTAGTTGGCTCTTTTATATACGCGATAAAGTATTGTGAACAACTTGTATTCTGGAAAAGTTTCATATCATTAAAATGTTCATTTCGTAATGTGGTCAGTCCATCCTTTGGACCCGAGATAATTGAATCAATTGAAAGGACCAACCTATTTCTTCTTGGTTGTACGGTATTAGAGCAACTGATAACGCACAATGTTTTCCTAGTTAGATGACAGTAAAAAAATCACGTATATCAATGCGTGTCACGGAAAATCCAATAGATCGATTGAAATTGAGTATAATATTTATGATTCAGGGAAGTAATATTTTCATTCAGAATACCGTAGCATTGACCAATAAGTCGAACGAAGCAAGACCGGGCAGACGGGTCCAAACCAAACATGATTCCATTGCTCGTTTCATTTCCTGATCTTTACCTCGCTTGATTCCAACATCAGCTGTCAAAAGAAAAGCAATTCAATCAGATGGGATAGTGCAGCAAATTTTTAAAACTAAAACCACAGTATTTCAAAGAATGCACACTAGATCCTTATTTCTACACAAGTACTTTTCATGTGATGTAACAAAAGAATTATTGAGCCTAATTTCAATGTATGTCTACAACATATTGTTACATTTTTATACTATTTAAACATAATTATACGCCATTCACGCATTTGTGCATGGTTATTTAAAGTGTCATTTTGCAAGAACCCCACGTGTGTGTCTACATTTTCAATAAACAAACTCTTTAATCGATTGTGAATAAAAGTGGTCATCAAATACTCAAAATTTTCTGTAATTATAAATAAATTACCAGACACCACATATGTAACATATAAAGCAAAAATAATTAACATGTTCATAATACATATGATTCAGGGAGATACTTTTATTTTTGTAGTGTCTCTCACAAAAATTCAAGAGAAGGCGTAGGAAGAGTTAAAAATACTTTCTTGTACGTACATAATATACTTACACATGTAAATCATGCAACCCGCATGGTCTTCTAATGCGACCTCCCAAAGATAAGTGTTTACTACAAAAATGATGTTTATAATAAGTTGGGCTGTTATAAATTACAGAAAGCTAACAAAGATGGAAACACTGCACTGTAAACTTTAAAAGACAAATCAATCGGTAATCTAGAGTGTATTATTATTATTATTTGGAATAAACATTATCTTACTTTAATTCATATACATTGGGAAAAATCTTAAATTGTGTGAACTTGTAATTTTTAGAGTGGATGTGGGGTATACTACGAGAATACACGCATAGAATGAGAATCTACAGTCCTCGCCACACAAGACGTACTATTGTCAGACTATTTATTTGAAAGTCCTTAAGTTGATCGTCAGAAATATAAGTGAAAGGTAATCAAGTAAAAGTTGTGGTAAAGTCTTCATTTTTAGATGACTATTGGTGAGACATGGCGGTAATTTTTAACTGTCATCATTCTAATTTCGTTTCCTCTGGATAATTCTTGAAAGCTTAATTTTTAGTATTCCAGTTCAAACTAAAAGTGAGTACTCGTATTTCAAAGTATTATTACTAAATAACCCAAATATGTTTTTGATATGACCACTTTTCTAATTTGTAATATATCCGCGGAATAATCGGTAAAATGGGAGTCAAACCACAAGTACAGAAATTTTGTCACCCACTTGCAAAGGAATCGCCTCATCTCGGCAATGTCAGAAGAGAATTTCTTCTTATTTTACACATGCCACATTTAAGTATTATTTCATCATTTTTTCGTTTCATGCTTTATTTTTAAGAGGCAGAATTTTTCCTTTATTGCTGAAACCTTTACAATATGTAAATTAACAATCCATACGGCGCTTGAGTGTACTGAAATCTATGAGTGCCAGAGAAGTGTCGTCATTGTCCTTTGACATCTCCTTAAACAAGACTGCCCTACTTACTGTTGCAATAATTGCTGTGACCGTCAGCATCTCTTGAAGCCGCCGCCTTTATTACCACCTACACTAGAACAAGTTCGTGACATTATGCGCATAACAAAACAGGGCGGACAGCCGCATGGTCATAGAGGTGGTTGAAATGCCGACAGGAAAGACGTAAGATCTTCAAGTGAGAGGAAACATGAGATGATGAACAGAGAAAACTACAAAAAGCTGACATTTTGACAGGGTACTTGCATACTTCAGTGCGCTTTGAATGCGAAAAAATTCATCCTAAACTAGTTTCTGTGAGGATCTTGAGGGATCTACTTTACGGTAGTTCATAAAGAGTGATATCGATCGGAAGAAAAGAGGCGAAACTGTGCGACGTATTGAATGACAAAAAAGAAATCTGAAAAATTGAAGTAGTTGGGAAAGTTGAGAAAATTTAGCATCCAAATTTTTTTAAACGAAATGACATTTCATTTATTTTACTGTTAGTTTTTCACAAATTTGAAATTCTTTCAGGAACACTCAAGCCTAATCGAAATGATGAAGTTTGCATAGATGTGAAACAGTTCATCAAAAAACATACAAGACCAAAGGATAATGCAGCAATATTTTAGAAATCTGGTAGGTAAGCTTCAATAGCACGCAACATTTTCCATTTACAAATACTACAATAAAAAACAAACAAAAAATTCTAGTCGAATCAACCCCTTCCTACTTTTCGTGGCGCTAGCGTTTACAAAGAAAATATTTTCATGAATGTGCTTTCAATGTTTACGTGCCCCCTGTTATAGTTTTGCATTGCCTTCCCGACAGAATGAAAACATGATGAACTATCAAAAACGAATGTCTTATCCGTGATTCGAGCAGACAACCAAATGGTTTAAGAAGAGATTGCTGTCTCACATCGGTACCTTTGGATACGCCAAGGCATGAATAAATTACTTCTAAGAAATCTCATTTCAAAAAGGAATATTTAATTAAAATTGAATTCTTACCATATCTGTAAAAATTGTCTCTCTCGGTCGTCACCTCCAACATCTTTCTTCGTTTTCTCCAACACTATTTGTGGCTTCTTCTAAGAAAATTCTATTGTGGACATCTGAAGTGAATATCGTTTAAGTCTATCTCGGAATGTAGGCTATCAGAGAAAATGAGCACACAAAAGTGTTTCTTGATATGAACATAAAATCAGAAATACGAGTTAGATTGGAACAATCTAGCATGCTACGGATCAAGTTGCTGTGAAAGGTGTCACAACACATCTGTCACTCTATCCATGAAAAAATTATCTCTACTCTATGTGGTCAAGAAAAGAAAGACGTTTTCTATGTGCAGTGACTGTAACTGCATGTCGATAAAACTATTGAATCCATTTTTTCTAACTTGGAAGGACAAAGGACATGTCGAAGAATGAATACTACGACAAACTTTATTGAATTAAATGAAATAATGTGCTAAGTATGAACAATTTAAAGAATAAAGAAGTTATTTTAATGAAATTTAGGGGTCTGTATCTAGGGACAACTTCAAAATAATTTCAAAATCGGTTACGAAAATTACTTCTGAAACAAGGCTTACAATGAAAAGATATTCGATTTCCTGATAGCAGTAATTAAATTTCTTACAAAAACTCAAATTTCTCACTGCGTGCTGGTGACATTAAAACGAGACGAACACTCGAAATTAGCTAGGATGACGGAAAGTTAAATAAGAAATTCAACGATGGATATAGGGGAGTAGAACTATCTGAAGCATTGGATCTGTCGATCAAGAGATGCATGGAATGGAAAAATTGAAAATGTCAAGAGACGAGGAGGAGAAAGGTAGAATTTTAAGAGAAAATCAATGAATTCTGAGGATTCTTCGGGGAATAAGATGGCATAATCTTGAGTGTTGCATGGACATCGTTTGATTATGGATTGAGAGTTGAGGGTGGGGTTGTGAGTGGAGCCCAAGGCCGTTCGCCCATCGCTTCGCAGTGGGAGGCGTGGGCCGCGTCGCAGCAGAAAGCTGAATTCCCAGGGGCGTGATCCAGCAGCGGGCGTGGCGGCCTCAGGCTTCCGCAGTACGCAACTGCGACGGGACGAGTCACCACATGTTGAGGTGCAGGTGGCAATCATGTGAGTTCCAGCAGAGGATGTTTACATGGAGGTTAGCAAGAATTAATTACGGTAATAATTTTATCATCTGGGCAGGCTGTTAGATTCAAGGAAATTTAAAACAAGATTTTGTTTTCTATCAAGACTTTGCCATCGCCTCATGTACTATGAGACCAGAGAATTGGAGGGATATCCCCATTTTATTCTGATCTTAATAGTCATCATTGTTCCAGGATCTGCACGTCATCGGTCAACGAATCGATTATACCCGTTATTTAAACTATTCACAAATTAATATCCAATACTTTAATCGAAATGAAGAATTCTTTATTGAATTTATAGTCGAATTTTACATGGAAATCTAATCTTACTTACACGTTAAATATATCGTGAACCTTGTTTCACACTAAGCTATTTTGATAAAGACTTCTCGTCTCCCTACGACATAGGGAAGCGAAAAAGTGAGCGTTAACCCTCTTTCATAGTCTTAGTTAGTCGTTATGTGTCCCAAAAGTAACATAAATTGTAAAAAGTAAATTAAAGGGTAGGCAAACTTCTCCATGCTTCCAGTTACTCATGTTAGGTCCTCTTTCAGCAATTTAGGTTTATCATCCGTCTTGTGGTGAGCAAAAATCACGTACCCAACATAATTGTCTGTTGCTCAGCTCAAGTAGATCAAGAAATCAATCTTATCTAGGTTTTATTTCCTTGTATACTGACATTCCGCAGGAAGTGGTCTTGGTTCGCGTGGAACACGTAGAAAAAAATATTAACTTTATCTTACTGTTTCATTGGCATTTCATCTCGCTAAGGATGTTCTGTGTGGAAAAAAGCGATTCACGCTATTGATCGGGTGGTGGAATCTAAATGTGCACAGATGACGTAAGAACAGTGCAGAGAGTTCTCGTCTTGCACCTGTGATAGCTTTGCTCTAGAAGAAGTATCAAGGTGATATTTTCCGGAAATGAAAACAAGTTGGAATGCTTATTTATCCATAAAAATATCTATTCCGTGAATGTCATCAAAATCGGTTGAGACATTTTTAAGAAAAACTGACATACAATATGAAGGGGACATTACTCACTCTGTTTAACGGCGCAGTTTTTTTGAACACGGAAAACTGTGCAGTTTTTTCTGATCTGAGCAAGTGTGGGGATGTTCCGATTCTAGTTCCATTTTTTTTTTCATCAGTTCACTCAGTTCTGTTTTAAATTTCGAGTCAATTGTCCGCTTTGCGTGAAAGTGAGCGGAATATATTTCTGTCCACTTGTACTTGTAGTATGGGAGATAAACGTAAAATTGCTGTGATTTATTTCATTGGCGCGTATAAGATGGCTGCTGAAGAGATGAAGGGGCAAAATAGGAAGAAACGGAGAATTTGGAGCTCCTAATTTTTTGGAATCTTGACCTTTTTTATCGCGGAAACAAGATTGAAGATTGTTAATTTTTCGTACAACAGAAACACGCATTGTATTTGGTTTAAGATCTTTTAACTTCTCGATGAATTTGTTGAACAGTTTTCTTAGTTCGGTTGTAATAGTCAACCCACTCCTCGTCCCAAAATTTAGGTAATCCTCTAAAAATTTCTATAAAAGCAAGAAGCACAAGACGCTTTTAGTCACTCATAACGAAAGGGTAAAATGTACGAACTGAACAATTGCCGGAGTGAACTGCGCAGTTTATCGCTGCAATAGATTACTTGTTTGCTCAGGTCTGGGGCTTGCACTAAAATCTGAGTAAACTGCGCGGTTTCCTCCGATAATCACTCCGACATGACGCCACACGTGATAAACTGCGCAGTTTATCTGAGTGTGAGTGTATCCCTTAATAGTATTAAATCAGAGGTGTGCAGCAATTTGCCCTTCGACGAATGCTACGTGCAATTGCAGGCTGCGTGGAGGGAGATGAAAGTTTGGGTACTTTTGTGAAGAATCAACAAAACAATCTGCCTGGTTGTTATGCAAAAAAAAAAAAAAAAAAGCGTTGAGTAGCGTTAGCTGTCCCTCGCCACTGCGCGATCGGTGATCCCATCCTCAGCGAGGTGGCTCGTGGAAACTGCCCTTTAATTGCCCATGACATGCCCTCACGAGAAAAATGTCCAGTCATCTGTGACCATCCTTATATTAGATAGGTACTGGACATTTTTGATATACTGTGAATAACATGTTCTCTTTGGAAGAGAGAAGGAGTGGCAAGAGTAACTGTATTGCGATGGCGACACCGTGTTTCGTCAAAGGTCTGCAGAATTGATGAATCTAATCAATGTCAATTAAAACACGATATGATAAAATGTATTATACATTTTTTCTTTAATTGAAGAACAAAGAACCAAGTGTAATGTCTAAAGGCATTAAAAGATTTAAAATTAGAATTCTTGACACGGTATTATTATGATGAGGATTATTATGAGTTAATAAACTTTTCCTTCTCGAGCAAATATGAAACACAGTTATCCCAAGGCATTACTTTATTAGTATTACAGTGTATTATTTAATTTAAGAACTTCCCGTAGAGTTCTTGAGATCGATCTTAATGACTAAAAATCAGATCACACTCTCATAGACAAGTGTATGACTTATTTCAATTGGGACTTGTAACCAAGTAAATATTTTCTTTTGTTCCCAGCATTTAACACGTTTTCCCATTTTCCTTTGTTAAATGTGTGGACGTGGATGAGAGAAATATGAGGATTAATAAATAATCTCAGGATAAATAAAGTGAAGTCCATAAAGTGCTTCACTGTTGAGTTGATGTCTTGAAATATTATTTTCAAATGTTAGTATTCATCATTTTCTTCATCATTTTTCTGAATATTATTCATAATTTAAATTTCAGAGTGAGTTCATTCACAAATCATATTAAATTCTGAAGCTGGATAATTTGCTTTTCAAAACCGTGTTAATATTGCTGTTCTCAGCGGGTCTCGAGTGGCCAACATAACCAACAATATTGCTTCCTGATCGTGTATAATATTTCTCATCGCTCACCATTTAGACTATAAATAATAAGTTTTATTATCTATCCGTTTGCTTAGATGATTGTTCAGTAATACGATCCACTTTTTTAACAGACACTATATTTCAAAACTTTGGACTCAATTTGTTTACATTAATATATCGTTTTGACCTCATTATCAGTTGTCACCAGCTTCAAAAACAACTACTCAAACGTCATGGGCCAGTTGGCTCCATGAACTTATATACGTGAATTGTGAAAGCTAAAAAGACTCTGCTATAGGGCTTGCGGGCATTGTCAAAGAACGATGTAAATAAAAGTCTTCATCATGGATACAAAATTAAGGAAGAAAAAATATAAAGAATATAAATGATAACAGTATGATAACATGAGTAAATTAATTTACCCGCACTCTAGCTTAATCCAGATATTTCTCAAACCAGTCGACTGCATTTTAAATGACAAGCCATTACAGCCCACATTCCCCGCTGTTGGACGTCCTTTAATCTCGCGAGATAAGCCTCTGCCCACTGACGCGTCAATGGCACACGAGATACAACCTACAAACTACCTGCAATTGAATTTATCTTCATCATCCCAGTGCATGCAACAGCAAGTCCCATGGATAGGTCATGTGACCTCTATGCTAGTGAACATATGTGTTTTGTTACATGTGAATTAATCTTCACAGCTAAAATCTAGTGGAAGTATTGAATAGATTCAAAAGAGCACCAACCCTCCAGCACAAAACTAAGTTCTGAACCGAAATGAAAGCCATATCTGTAAAAGACTTTTTGCCGTCCACTTTCCGCTTTGGACAATCAACCCGTCCGACTACGGGCCAAAACTTTTGCTGTAGTTATAGGTCACCGACTACTGTCATAAGTTTTACATTGCGTCCATCTTCGATTCTTAATATCCTTGATATAACAAAATACGAATATCTATCACTTTATAATTAAAATCTTTCTCATATTTGTGTGACCTTAATTATAAAGTTTTCTTTCTTTTTTTTTGAATTAAAATATCGAAACAAAATCTGATTTTATTATATCATTTAAAGTATCAGAAATATCTTCTATGTCCACGGCATCAGGAAGAGAGCGTTTAATATGGTGCAGGACGCACCTATCGAAATGACGGTATTGCTTTGTGCAGGTTGGTTTTATATGCACTTTAGTTTGCACGGTGTTGGATATCATCGATCACTATCACTACAAAAAAAGTATACTTTACATGAAGATCGAAGTAAATTGTCTAAAAAGCAACTCAAGTTTTTTTCTGAATGTTTTCATAGATTTTATATCTAACAAGTGGTACTTCGCTTCAAAACCTGATATAGACGTTGTAATATATTTGACACCACAACTACATCAATTTACTGTTTCAAGAGTTCCGTGAAAATCATTTTACAGTGTTAGTATACTCCTCAGATAGAGAATAGTTCTCGTAAAATGAAATAACAGATATGATAAAAATATTAAAATAATAATATTTTGATAAAAGAATCGGAAACTGAATGCAGATGTGAAATTGAATATAGCTATACTGAACGTCTGGATATAATGAATTTGCATCTACCCACCTCGCTTTACGATATTCTTGAGACAAAATTTCAAATGTACGAATATGTGAAAAAGTATACGCAATGGTTTGGCACCACAAGTACTTTAGTTTGTGGTTACTACATAAAACTATGTGGTTTGTGTCAGATAAAATTGTACTTCCTTCTTTTAAGTTCAATTCAATTCAAAAGGGCTTTATTCCAAAAAATACAATATATATGGCGGGACTTAATA
>NNCF01128009.1:239211-280160 GCA_002313205.1 Laupala kohalensis
ATTCATAGAAAGAATACATACTTATCTGCAAGGCAAATAACATATGCATACATACCAACATACCCAAATAAATCTTGTTTACATATTGATTTGGGTATGGACCCATATCCGCACATGTACACAGTTTTAAATCAATGAAAACATACAAAAATAGAATACTAATATTACTACTACTACTATCACTTATAATAATAATTATAATAATAATTTAAAGAGATTTAAATTAAGTGTGTTCATTCTGGTCAATCTCCTTAATCGGTCCCGCCTCCCTCTTTTTTCGAACAATACTCAGAAACTTGCCAAGGAGTAAAGTAACGGAGATTCTATTATCTCGCATTATTTCAAAACCTAGAGTGTAATTTCTTGGTTTACGATTGTATCCCTCCTCAAGAAGCTACTCTTTTCTACCTATTTCAGTGTTAACGCAATTTAGCAGAATGTGGACCGTCTTCTTGTTATGTGTATAAAGGGCATTGCGAATTTTCATCCCCCAAGTCGAAACCAAGCGTAACCTACTCTTGCTACCTTGTTTAATTTGTCTATGTACGGTTTTCGCCCCCAGTCTCCTGCACAATATTCTGCACGATTAGTGACCTCTTTTCCTGTCTCTCAGCCGTTATGTTTTGTTTCTCTATGTCTTCAAGTCTCTGAATAATTAATTCATAATCAGATCTCGCCGGAGCTGTCTGTCACAAGAAACCATCTGAAAATAAAGATTTTTCATGGCAAAGGTGATGGAGGGACAGATATTGCACTGCAGCAGAGGTGCTCTTTGACTTTCAAGTTAGTTTATGTTCAGAGGTTTATGAAGCACAATGGTCGCATTGCATTCTTGCGATGTTTGGCTCTCGGGCTGTGCATGCATCGAGGATTGAAAAATAAACGCTATTTCAGCTGCCATACTGCAGCCATCTTCACAAGTCGTTCACACTCTATCGTTTCCAATTCTCGACGCTGCTCCAACCGGACAGTCAAAAATTGCATCGCAAGCCTTCAAAATTATATTAACATTTTCTTCACAGAAAAATTGCATCTCAAGAGTCGAATAGACAATTTCAATGTAACATTTCAATTGTCCTCTTGATCAAGTACATAAAAAACTAGTAGAACTCCCCGGAGTTGTCCGGAATCTCAAAAGGAACTTAGAACAATCATTACAGGACATTCAAAATTTTTAAACAATTCACAAATAAAAATAAAAATAAAAATAAAATAAATATTTTTTTGCATTATTAAGAAACAATACATCACGTTCAAATAAAAATTGGTTCTTATAATTGATACATTTTAAAATACGATGGATATTAGAATACCTGTCAACAGATCTGGGTCTTTTAGCTCATTTTGCCCGGCTTTTTCCGGCGTTCTTATTTAATATTCTAAATGCACATGTAAGTTTCCAAATTTCTCTACTTTCATGGTATTAATTTTTTACTTTTGTTTATTACAATAATTAAAGTCCACCAATAAATCCTACAAATATGCACACAGTTTTCAGCCTTGTATGCTAATATATGCGTAATTACAAATTATTTTAAAATTCATATTACAGAAGGAACATACATATTACACAGAAATAAACGTAGCTCATAATTAATTCTTTGTTTTCTTTTCAATTTTAGGTTTCGTGCTTAAATGGTTTTCACAGCTTTTTTATAATTTTGCTTCTACGATTCTGTCACGTATATTATTCGTTGAGTGGATTGTCCACCTCACGTAACGCAATCGAACTCACCTTAGTTAGCACCACAGTCAACAGTCATGCGAGTGCTGATTCCTATCTACTGATTAGCAGCCAATTTGTTTCCTGTTCGTATAATTCATCAATATTAACCATACGTTGCATTTTAATTGCCATAAACATTTCAAAGTGTCCTTCAAACTTTCAAATAACTGCCCCAATCACTTGTCCGATTTGCATGCAGGAGACATTCCAAATAATTCACTTTTATACATATAGATATCGAGGTACTACACACTGCCCTTCTGTCCTTCTCAATATTATTAGGAAAATATTAGCTTTTTATAATAGATCAATTTCATCCTGTAGCATTTGGAACGTGTGTCAATGACTTTTTATGTAAACTGTTATAAAGTTGATCCGCTGGATTTGCGCGCGCTAGCTGACTATTACTACCCTAACAAGAACTGTGTCTCTTATCAAGACGCAACGCAGGATAAGCTAAATTTCGTACATCCAACATTCATGTGAATCTCATTCTACGCAATTGTAAACTAGAATATCCGATATTTTTATTCTGATAGAGATTCATTCTTTTTAGAAAAGTATCCCCTCTACTCCTCTCGTAAGGATGCTATTATTTAAGGCTATGCGCCCAAATTGAGTGACCGCATTGTACTTTGCATGTAGTTTTGAAAATTATCAAATTTTTTGAAGAAGTCTCTAAAAATACGAGGTAAACTGATTAATTTGACCCGAAAAATTGAAACAAAACGACTCAAATACTTGATCCGTTGTTCTTCTTTCCTCTAACGTAAAAGCGTTTGTTTCACTTGATTAATTGTTGAAATACCCTATACATATAAATTACACTTTCATTTTACAAGCCATTTTCTAATTTCACTTAATTATTTTTATTTGAAGTTTGACATTTTAAAATAAATAAGAATAGGTGTATCTACCATCCAAACTCGTATCAGTAAGCTTCGGCTACTAGTTCCTCCGAGTGATCTCGCTGAAATCAGAGAGATCTGTCGGGTTTGAAAGAATTTTTTGAGGTAAGATAAGTTGAGATGTGTCATTTGCTCTATGAAGATTTCAGCTCGAGTTCTTCGCACTCATTTCAGACAAATGCCAAGTTCCTCCAAAGCAATGAATTCACACCTTCCCAAATAAATACTTGGAAATTGGTTTACTTATGGTACTATTCAATAATTGAATTCCAAATATTTTTGAAATAATTACTACTGGTATCAAAAATGTGTCTCCAAATGCACGTAATTTCTTACACTTTGCTAATATGAGATAATTTGTATAGAATTCATATGGCTTTAGTAAAAATATTTGTCATTTTTTGTCAGATTTTGTGAGGTACTCATATGTTTAAGTTTTTAAGTTTTCTTTCAAAATATTACTTCGTATATTCATGAAATCTGTTTTTTGAGTTGAAATTTATTTTTTCATTGTATACATTTCTTAATGCAGTCTGCTCTAAATAATGAATCATACTACGCAAAGAGAGCGATATTTTTGAAAGTGATACAAATAAAAATAATTATTACCATTTCTTCATGTCTTGGCGCTCCATGACGTCGTACTACAGTAGAGTTTACAAGCATAACCGTCGACACCGTACCCTGGTATGTTCTACTTGAAAGATCTTCCGAAGTAAACTATCAATTTTACAATACAATATAATAATTATAATTTTAAATCAATGTATGCACATTTTCGCTGGCGAGTTGTTGGGGAGATAGGTGTCGAATCATGCTAAGGAAAAACTATTTCGAGATTTCGTGTACTGGGCATTGCCAATTATATTGCCAATATTTCAATGTTCCATAAAAGAAGAATTTCGTGTGAACTTTAATAGAATAACATCATAAATGATGGAGACAGTGCAGGTGTTTTCGTACTTGTTTTGCATCTGTAATAGGCTGCTAGGTTTTCCAGTCTTCCATCATTCCTTTCTCAGATTTCATGTATGCTCTGCCAGTCTCCCAATTATTGCCTTTGAAGTGCAAATTCAGCATCGCAATACACGAATGACCAACGAATCAACAAAGATCGATTGTTGACGCAACCATAGAGAGACAGCCAGACGGTCTCGCATAATAGATGAAAATGCGGGGAGTGAAGCGCCAATACACGGAACACAACATCTCTACGTATTCTAACCCCATATTAGTTGAGCACGACGCCGCTGCGAGGAGCTCTGCTAAGAGAAAGAGAGATACATATTTATTACGCGGCTAATTAAGAAAGGCTGCCGTAGCGAATGCGAGCACTCGTCTCGTGCCGCCCAGGGCGCGGTGGAACGCACGCGTGGCACTCAGTACAGATGGAACGGAATCTGAATCAGCACTCCTCCACACGTCCTCTCTCTCTCTCTCTCTCTCTCTGTCACACACACACACACACTGAGCGATTAGCCTTTGTTTTCATATCCTATCTCCTCCACTTCCGGAGTGATTATTTTGTCACTAGGTCTCTAAAGAAATTATTCCACTTTAGACGAGGTTCTCTAATGAAATTGATTCTCATTAATTTTTCATTTTATTTTCTATTCCCACTTTTGGAATGTTTTTTTTTTAATATAAGAATTATTTATTAATGTTGAAGCTATATGAGCTAGTGAAGTATTATCGCCCTGATGCAACAATTAAAATAGCTCAAACAGTTTTGAATAAAAATATAAACATGAAAACGAATTTAATACTAATTGTATTGTAATTAATAAATTAATTGAAATCATATGTCGTCGTCTAAACGTTCTCTTATGCAAGGAGCTATCAAATCAGTGAGGTTATACTATTAGCATTTTCATTGTCTTTTTCACCTACAAGTATGACGTAACGTTTGCAACTCATTTCAATTAAGCAAAATAAAACACATATATCATAGTCAAAATATCGTAAAAAAAAGGAATTTCATTAATCTTGATGATTTTGCTTTTCGTTTTTATTGGTATTTAATTTTTTAAATCAGCTCTCTTCACTTGCTAGGGCTTTGCCTTTTGAGAGCAACAACGACACTATCTAAGTCTCAACTTATGGCGATGACGCCGTAGATTTTACTTCTACCAAGGACAGAGCTAGGAGTGCCATTTAATGAACGTTAAATGAAGAGGGAAACAATTGAAAGCTATCAGTAAATAATACCTAATTGAGTCCCAACCCTATTATATCTCCCGGGTCACGGTGGGTTATTTCACTTAAAACTTGAAAAAAGAATTGTTTTGCAAAAGCAATATATACTTTGACAATATAAAAGCAATGACACATTAGGAAGATTTCACCGCTAATTTGAGGAAATTTAACATTGTGATATCTTCTGTTTGTTTTAGACGCGAATCATTCAGAAAGATTCCTGAATGGCATTGACCACATTCGGAAAATGTCTTTCTGAGAAACCTACTCTTCGCCCATCGTATGTGAATTAATTATTATAACATAGTTTAGTTAAATTTCAAAGTGGTGATATTTCATAATCATTTTTAGAATTATTTTAGTAATTTTCTTGTACTAAATTATTTAACCGTAATGAGATAATTTTTGTGTTTTGGGAGTTGTTAAAAATCGTAACCATGAAAACAATTTTTCAGACTACCAATTCAACGTATTTGAAGAATTCCTTTAAATACTTTCTCGTGTATCCTTGGGACCTGCCATCTATTTCCTTAATTTTGGGATAGTGCCCTCCCACTGACGGCTGCCAATGAGGGAGCAAGCGCGTGGCTCGCGACGAGTTGATCATAGGTTACCAGAGGCGGGTTGTGAATGACTACTTCATAGCGTCAACTATTACTGAAGAGCCCCTTATCCAGCATTTTTCATGGTATTTTTATGTTTCACAATATTCCCTAATTTTTTTTACATTTCTCTGGGTATATTTTCTTTTACCTAAAATTGAAAAAATAATGTTGCTCAAAAAAAATTGTTTTTTAAAATTGCTTAATTAACTTATAATCTTTCTTTGCATTAGTGAATTATTTTAATAGGAACTTATCGTTATGAAATTTTATTTCCAGATATTTTTCATGCAGCTTAGAATCTTGATCAAAATTGTTAGTTTATTTCCTTAAGTTTTTAATAATTTTGTTCCAGTACATGAGACTTAGTTATCTCCATAGGAATACTCTTTTCTTTTCAATATTTCTAAGATGCCAACGGAGGAAATATTCGGATAACTTTAGTTTCATATTTCATTCCATTAATTTCGTTTTGATTTGGAAATAAATAAACGGAAAGGATAAAATGTTTATCAGATTTGGACACAAAGAACAAGAACATTTTGTTCGTATCAGTTGGCAACCCGTGATCGCTGCGTTCATTCATCAAGACACGCATTGAGCGCGAACGAACTCTCTATTCCGTTGAGTGACGAGCGAGTGCCATCCGATTGATCGTGCGGGGGATGTATGGGTCTTCATCGACAACAGCGTGCCACAACACGCCCCCTCCGGCCACCCACGAAGACTCCGAAACAAACGAGCGGCAACGAAGTGTTTTCACGGCAGAGCGCGCGCGAGTCGCACTCGAGACGCAGCTTGCTAATGAGAGACTGCTTTTCCTCGCGGGATGCGTGGACGGACGTTCTCACGTCGGAGATTGGGCGTCAAAAACCATCACTGCAGTCATCTTGTAAGCATTGCTTAGTGAGTGGGCTAGCATGCATCTGCGCCAAACAGGTTCCCAAGGCACTTCACGTCTATTGCGGAAAATATTGAATATTTCACAGGTTGAAGTGTCAAAGAGAAATACGAAGTCGGTAAGAGGAATTGAATCCATTGAAAATACTGCGTATATCATTGGTGACAATCACTTAGTTAACTTTTTTACTTGTCCGTATACAATGGTGACATATTACAGTGGGACACCGAATCCACAAGTCATTTTCCATTGGTTTCTGTAACTGGGTTCCTGATAAAATCTTCAGTCCTTGACAATGTTCCTGAAGGTAAATACTGAAATAACAAATTGATGTTCTGTATAGCCTATTTAGCACTTGGAAAATATTTGCCTCGTTTATTTGGGGTACATATAAATTTAATTCTGCAAATTTGTTTGCTGTCAGGAAACTTGGAGTGTCCTGTGGAACGCAAGGTGAAACCTGAATGGGTAATAATTTTGAAACAGAATGATCTCCCCCAAGTCCATTGTACCCCAGGATAACAATTTCACGCAGGGACATCCGGTGATATTCAGCCTAAAGTGTACTGGTCTAAAGACAGATAAGAGAGAACTGGGGGTATATGTGGTGTTTTTCTATGACCGTTTAAAAGACAAAAAATTTAAAGAAAGGGCATTGTTTTTATTTTTTTGGAAGGTGAGCTTTAATTTTAAAAAGAAAATAGTTATAGTTTTTATCTTCAAACATATTTTCTTTATTTAAGACAACTTCTAGGGAAAAACCAATGTTTCATTTTATCAACCAGTACGGTGAACAGTAAATGCTCTCAGCCAAGAGTCTCCCAATCAAGAGGATCACGTTTGAATTGTTTTGCCTCCATGAGAACCTAATGAATATATTTTATCAGGAATGCAAAACAGGATTGACAACGAGTTATTTAAAGCCTGTACAGTTCACGTTTAAAAATGGTACTCTAAATAAGAGGTATTCATTTATTTATAAATTCTCCTTTCAGCTCTTAGTCCCCAAAGTCGATCCAGGAGTGCGACCATACTAGCAAATTGTCGGTATACTCTTTCATTTATCGAAGTATAATGCAAATTGTTTGTATATACCTTTGCTCTCCACTAATCGTATTTGATTTCGCGTGTAGATATTATCCTGTTGCATATATTGTTGTAAAAACTCGCAAAACTCCACCCCTAACAAATCAATTCATCTTCAAATCAAGTGTTCAATTGCATTTTCTCCTTTCCGACACATACATTCATCAGAATTAAAGTTTCCATGCTGGAAAAGTATATCACATATTCGGTTGATATTTCCGCCATTGCTTTTATTAAATATCTTTCTATTTTTATTGAAGTATTGTACATTTTCGATGAACAAATACACATTTCTTGTCTTTTACATCCCACCTCGCTTGCCATTGCTGGCCTACACAGTTTCATTTTGTGATGCTTGTCCTCTTACTGTATTTCCTCAATACCAATTTTTACCATACCCTTTCTACGTATAAAAAATTGGTCACGTGTTTTGGCAAGGTGCAGGTCTAATGGTAAGTCCCCCATGACCACTTTTAGTTCCGGAGTAAAGTCCATGCGATAAGATGGACTCCACTCGACTACATACTTTGAAGGGATATTATGAGTCATTCCTTTATCATATGTTAGTGACAAGATGTTATTGTAGGTCCATATCATTGACAAAATGCTCATCCATTTAAATCCTTGAAACATTTCCCAATTGGGGAATCTTTCCATAGTCGACCAGCAAACATCTCGACAATTTTCGAATGATCTTAAAACATATTTGAGGTTTTCATTGTTATAGAACTAAGGGAAAGAACGTACATAAAACATTTTCATCGGTACTTCCATGAAATAATTAAAAACACTTTCTTCGTGAAAATATGGCATACCTGTGGAGATGACTCGAATTAATAGCAAAACAACTTCAAAATTTTATATATATATATATATATATATATATATATATATATATATATATATATATATATATATATATATATATACACACANCGAAATAATGTTAAAAATAATGAAAAAATTAAGAAGTTTTCCTCCAAAAATTTACCATCTTCGATTTCCGTGAGTTATATGACTCATAATGCTTGGAATACACGAAAATTTTCATGGAAAAATTTTCAGCTAACGTTTTTCAGAATGAACGGAGATATAGTCTTTTAAGTTGACATTTTTAGTTTTGCTCATAACAAATATACACCATATTTTATTTGTAATAATTTATTTATAATAATCATCATAATTGATTGTTGACGTTAGATGTTTATTGTTGACCAAAAACTATACTGTTTTTATTGCACTTTGCTGAAGGATTCCTTCTCTGTTTGATTTTGAATACAAAGATTCTACTTTTGTTGATTTTTTCTTAATTATCAATCTCACTGAGAGGTACAAATTTTTTTTTTTATTCCACAATCCTGTCAAACTGTAACTTTTTTTTTCTTAAGTAAATAAAAAAAGGATTACAGATGAATAATACTTAAATTTATCGTATATTTGGATACTGTTACCTGCCATCAAAGATTACACTTCTTTTCACAAAATAGATAAACAACTGATTTTTTATGTCTTGACAGACTCCTTCTCAATGAGCATGGCTTTCCTGGAATCATCTATTTCCGTCTGTCATTCTGGCCGCATAATTTTAATTTCCTAAGAAAAATGATACTGTGTAACAGCTGCAACAGCACTCCTCACGTCCTCCCTCGTCATCACGAACACAAGAGGGTGAAGATTTAAGATTTGCGCTCAAGAAACCATGATGTTGACTGAATAACAAAAAATATATGTTGAAAGATATCGCGCAAACCAGATTCGACCCTTTATGAGACTGACAAGGGGAGGTCGCTGCTTGGGAAATTGTGGGGTTACCTATGGATCATCGATTGTCGAAGTAAGAAAGAGCAATAGCCAAACAAGTTCAAGAAATACTCTCAAAGATAACGGGACGGTTTTCAGAAATCCGAGCTCTAAGCTCTCAAACTTCAGTTTAAGTAAATATGATTCAGGATTTTTGTATTATGGAATTTTTTTCAATTTATTTTCACCTTTTTGCTACAAAATTTAAAAACCGTATTTGTTACACTTCTCATCGTTTTCGCAAAAAAATGCAAAATTAATTTTTAGTTTTGTTGATGGTTTACAATGATTTAGTATTGTACTTCAGATAGTTACACTCTTGAAACTGTACTATGCTACTACTATGTACTATGTAAATTTCATTTTGAACGAGTTAGTTTTGTCAAGCACCAATGACATTAAAATCGTAAATACTTAAAATAAATGAATACTAAGAAGATTTAATGTGGCGTATAAATTATTTTCACAATATACTATAAAAATTCCATTCATGACACAGTATATGATGATGAGACGCCACTGCGAGAGAGTGATGAACGGGAAGTGCAAAGCAAATGTGAAAGGAAGCGTGCTACAACACGCCTTCGGTTAGCGACCACCAACGAAGTATTGTGAAGAGCAATGAAGCTTACATTTCACAGCAGAAGTGCACGCTAATGAGTGCAACTTTCCAAGAACATACGTCGAGAAAGCGGTGAGCTTTGATCCGCAATTATCACATAATGGTGCGGAGCTTCCATAGTGTTGTCTTTAGGGGTGGTCTGCTCTCGCATATATGCGGCAGCGGCGCCTCAACAGAGCCTCAACGCCGCTGTTTTGTAGATTCAAGTTGTTTTTACTCATTTAATATTGTGGAAATATAATTCCTACATTTATTTTGTGGTATTTTTTGCGAGAAATTTTTTTGTTATTGTAATTATTATTAATCCCATAGGATTATACAGGCTTATCCTACTTGGGAAACAAAATGATTCAAGCAAATACGAATTAGAATCTCACTAAGACGGGATTTTATTGAACTCTTGTCAAAAGTGATCTGGACTCTTTAAAGTGAAAATAAATTTAAATGGTGAAAAACGAAGAGAGATTTTATACCTTAAAGAGTATTTGCAATACAAGCATTCTTCCATCCTTATCTCCCCCAACTTGTATGAGAAAAAGGGAAGCAAATTCTTTATAGGTCTGGTTTGGAAAAAATAACTCAACCATTCTATCGACATAACAATACATTTCTTTCAAAATTTGTGACTCCAAATTACAAAAAGTACACCCTAAGCGATGTATCTAAAATTGTATCTAGATTAGGAAGTGTCTCATACATTTTTAAGTTCAATATCATAAATTCAACCAATCAAATTTGAAGAATAGTTAAGAGCGTTTAAATGTATCATTTTGTTATCTTATGTTTAAAAAATGATACATGTAAATGTAATAACCAAAGATGATTATAGAAATTGCAATAACCCAACAATTGTCTAAGAACATTGTATAGAAAATTGCAGAGTCGACAGAAACAACATCAGAGTAAAACAGTAACAAATCAAAGTTGTCTCACATGTGGTTTCTCGAAAATCGACACATGGGAGACAATGTTTGAGTCAACAATAAATGACTCAAATATTAGTGAAGTATATAATAAGAAGATACTACACTACATTGACCAAATACATGATACAAACTAAAACTTCCAATTGCTCGACTCCGTATTAACTTCTGTTTATCAGTACCTAGGGAATCTGTTCGAAGTTGAAATTTAATAAGAAGATGCAAGAATAAAAACTGAATGGTTCCTTGAATCTAAAACACAAGAACCGTTAAAATAATACATGTGTATGTTTGTCTCCTGTTTGGACTCTCTCATTATTTTTTTATTTTTTTCTTTATTGTAGAAGTTTACCGTTGTAAATGTTCTTAATAGACATTAGATAATATCGTATTAATAATCATTTTATATAATTCTTATGCTTTTGAGTGATTTTAAGTCATGAACCTATGATTTTGATGAAATTCACCGAATTGAATATGGAATGAAAAAGCAATCCAAGAACGCTATGGGCAAACTTCTTAGTACGCACAGCGTCCGGAAGTTCACCCGTCCGGACGTTTGCCAGTCTTCGCGCAAAAATACTCTTTCGTCGAAATGCAAAAAGGTATCTATATCTGCATATTAAGTATATGTTAATGTAGTGTTATTAACATTATATCCAACGTGCTTTATTTATAGAAGCAACTTTTAAAGCAAACGTAATTTGTGTTTGTATTTTTTTTACATAAAAAGTTTCGACTTTTTTATGACATCAGATATAATTTTAGAAATACAATTATATAAATTATTATAACAGCATTATATGCTGTTTCTAAAAAATATACAACCCTTGAACGTTTTATATACATAAGAGAAATATCCATCCGTTATGTCATTTGATACGTCCATTGTGGTACATTTTACGGATAAAAATGTGGAAAATGCTTAGGCCTAACAATTCAAGCCAATTATTTAGAGTCATCGAAAACAATAGCATATTCCTCTTTACATATTCGATAATTAACTATATTCAGTTATTAACTTATTAATTAATTAAATTATTCTCTGTTTGAAACTGATCTGGAATTCTTTTGGTATGTCTTTAATTTTCAATGTACAAGAAAAAATACACCATGCCAATGAACTGCATCCTCAGCAATAAGGAATCCTGAAATAACGTCTGTGACAATGCCGTGGCAGTGAAACCAATTCTTCACTTCAATTAACGCTTTAAGAGAAGTACAGTGGTGTATTCACTCAGTGGTTGTGATTTAAAAAATATGGTTTATCTCTCATAATTAGGCGTAAAAATAATATCACGATTGTATAAAGAAATAGGTACCTTTAGCTCCGGAGACCGAGAAAATTTGGAAAATTATCGTTTCAAAATGAAGACTTGGAACATCTCTTCTTAGTGAGCCTTAATAATTCAAATGCAATATTCCGGCAAAATTTCAGTCAGTACGATGTACGTATCATTTTTGCCCTTTTTAAGTATTGAAAGATGAAATATTGAAAATTCCATATACACATTTTTAGATGTTTGATTTAACAATATGAACTTTCAAAATTCGAGATATCTTCTTCCGTGGGTGAGATTTAGCGAAAGTACCCCTTCTACCCCTTCGCACTCATTTATGTTGTATTAGTTTTATATCTTTAAATTAACAATGATAACACACTAACCAAGATTATTTCTTAATTACTTTGTGAGATAATACAACTAAATTTCGAGAAATCATATTCACCAGATTCTACTCTTTTAAAATTAAAACTGCGAAGTATCCTTTCTTAACAATTTTCCGCAATACAAATCACATAAAGTTCAACATCACATCAAAATTTCAAATTCCTGTCTTAAATATTTATTCCTCTCGATTGATGTCACTCTCAATCAGTTGCATCAAAACGTTTCTCACATTTCGCTCATTTTTATGTGATACAACGGAACTTCCAGAAATTGAATTTTAGATTTAGATTCAACAACATCCACATACAAGAATCGAGATGGTATCATGATAACATCATGTGTTGTAGTGAAAATAATTTACCATGTTTGCTCGAGCAACAATAAATCTGAAGTTTTTATTTAACAAATTTTGAAAAAATATACATTTAAATTTATTTTGATATATTTTGGCCAATGACTATTTTTTTAGGTATTTGAACTAACAATGTCTGTATATACCGAGATATCTCATGGAATTTGTGAGATATATAGTAAAAATAGCAAAACATGGAACAGTCACATTTCCTTTTAAAACCGGAATTTCGAAAAATCCTTTCTTAGTTAACCTAAACAATATAAAACCAATATTTTCAAAAGTTTCAAAATCCTTTCCCTAGTTTTTGTTGTACGTTGACGATTGAGCGCGTGTGAGTTGGTCAGTCAGTCAGTCGCGCAGAACGTCTCTTATATATGAGTGGGGGGTGGTTGGAGGTTAAAACCAATTACACTTGTACTTTCATGCGCCACGTTAAGATACGAGTTAGAAATTTTACTTCCACAAAATACATGTCATCATTGGAAAGTGAAAATATTTCTTTTATTTTTCACCCATCAACCATATGCTCACTTCCAAAGAATTAACGACGGGTGAAGCGACGGGTAGGTGAACAGACCCTATGGTCATTGATATTTAACATGAGTTTTTACATTGATCCCGATCGAGATTTAATCACAAAGAACTAGAAGTTTTCTCAGCTATTTGAAAAGAAAACTTATTAAGAAACCTTTTTTTAAATTTTAGTTAAATCAATAAATAAATTTTATTTTATAAATTGTCATGATGAGGGACAGAGTTCATAGTGTAAGAGGAGGAATATGTGCTACTTTGACGGTGGAGGTATTTGCGACGGTTGCAGATACATTAAAGGAGGATATCGCTGGGAATGTACAAGAAACAATATTCACTGAAATTGAGATGCAGTGTGGTTACAAATATAGTTCATAAATCGATTGAAGGTGGTGCAATTGTGGTGGTGAAGGTAAAACCGTAGGAAGGACGCAACGGTCGCAGCCTTGCACGCGACTAGGGTGACAGCAGTGACCTCTGTCATGTCACGATGCCACACTCGTTGTGCGCCTCGTCTTACCATGCAAGAGGAAGGGAGGGAAACTCGGGGCGGGCCGGGCCTCGACCCATGGGCCCCCGCCACGCATTCACCTCCTTCGGTGCCCTACGCCCACTTCGGGTGCGGTTTCCACGTACGAATCAACATCACACGCGCGTTTGGGGTATTTGCAAACGCTTAACAAAGGAAATATACTTCGTATATTAGGAGAATTGTCAAACCGAACTATTTCCATAATGTGTGAAAACATTATGTTATAACACAAGTACTGATTGGCTTTGATTTCTGAAGTTACGAGACGAAACAGTGTCACGGAATGTTTCCTTAATCAATGAAGACTATCCCTCTGTATGTTCGAAATTTCAGAATCGTCTACTTTTTTGTAGACCTCCTCCGACAGACTCCTCTTCCCGAAAGCTTCCTAAAAACTACTCTCGGCTACTGTAAGTGACGATACACTAAATGTCTGTCAGCTTAGTATTCAATATAAAAAGTATAGAATTCTATATGCCAGAAAGTTAAATTTACTTTTTGAGTTTCATTTTTAATTAAATTTGTAGAAAACCCCGTACTGAGATAATCGATTCATATCTTCACAAACCGTAACCAATCAACTCTCCTCGACTCAATTAGGTGTAGTAAGAAAGTGCAATTACAAGAGAGATTGCTCAACAAGAAAATCTGCTGATTACCCACCCATTTGATCAACATAAATTTATTACACATATTTTGTGAGAACCCCATTATTATTTTGTAAAAATACAAAAAATACAATATAAGTACAACCCCTCTTAACCGGCATCGCATTAACCGACCAGCCACGTCGAGCACATTTGTTTCTCTTTTTCAGCGCATAAAAATGGCGGACAGTGTTCTTGGAAAGTAAAACGGGGTGATGCGACGTAGGTGTGCAAATATATTAGTGTTGTGGTCGACACATTTGGGGATGGGGAGGGAGTTGGTCAGTTTAATTCCCTTCATACTTCCGAGTCTATTTTTCTGTGAATCAATATGCACGAACCTCTTTTTTTATATAAATCAATTTTTGTGGTGTTCGTTTATCTATGTATGAAGTACATACATTACAATAAACGACTAACAATGACGTTATATTTGCTTGTTTATTCTTGATAACTTGATGAAACTGTAGGGTTGATTAGAACGAAAATAGATTTTTCACGGGGAGCTCGGATTAACCGGCCAGGATCTTGGTGCCAACCAGAACGAGGGTTCTACTGTAACTCGCAAATGTTGCTCGTTTAGTAACATTGGTAAACCATATCTATTAGTATCCATGTTCACTTCCTTTTACTGACACAGAAAATAAATAGATTTTCCTTGAAGTCACTAATTCATAAGGTACAAAATTCATCATATGACCTATTTTCTTGAGCTAGACTTAAGGGTTCATATAATTCCTATACATATTCAAAAAAAGCAGCAATATTATTTAGTTGGTAAGTCATCTAAAAAAATCTCTTGGCGAAATATTGGTTCCGACCAATAAAAATACTTACAGATATTTACGTTAAGAATACTAAGTAATAAAGACATTTATATCATAAGGAATTCATAAAATATTTTGTAGACGTATAAAGATAGACATTAAAGATTTCTGTGATTTCATCGTCGGCACCTTGCTTTCAAAATCGCTGAGTTAAACATGTTTTTTTTAGGATATCTGTGATTTCATCGTCGGCACCTTGCTTTCAAAATCGCTGAGTTAAACATGTTTTTTTTATTTTCTCATATACGAAGTATATAGAAAGTATTGTAATCGTGAAAAAATTTGATGGTGAGATTTCGACGAAAATATGAATATCAGATTTGACGATCCCTGATTTTAAGAAAGTGGTTTCTATAATTACGTAAGATTCTGTCCGTCCGTCTGTGCGCAGCTATTCTAAGTAAATGGATGAACCAATTTTATTCGCATTTTGTATTTACGGTAGAATTTACTTGTTGTCAATGCACGTGCTCTAATTTTTTTAACTTTAAAACAAAGGGCACTTCACATGAAGGTCAAATGTTTCTCTTTTGAAAGTTTCTCAAAAACGGCTTCAACGATTTTGCATAAATTTTCTGTACTTAAAGTACAATTAGTATTCATTACATTCGCATTAGCGGTATATCGCTTGAAAGTTTTGTATAGTCGCAGTAAAATAATTTCTGTCTGTTACATTCACCCATTTGTTTACTGTTTCAAGAAGCTTGAATAATATTTAGCAGTGTAAAATTGGACCAAACAGACACTGAATACATTTTTCGTATACTGAAATGAAAGACATGACAATGATAAAATACGTAGGATAATAAACGCTCTGCAGATACGAAAATACATCAGTTTCTGTGTACAACGAAATTACATTAACATAACTTTTATGATATTTATAAGACTGATATGTCACTATATGATTTGAAATAATATTCTGAATAATTATTTTACTTTCAAATTTAAAGTAAAAGACAGTAATAAGTTAATCTAGCGATTTTGAGCATGAATAGAGCCTTGGAAGACGGATAATTTATAGAGGACCACTCCAGAAATGAACCTTTTACTAAAGAATTTTTTCTCACTCTATACTGCAGATGGAGAAACGTATATGAGAAAGTATGTGCAATGGTTTTGCACCACTAGTTTTAATTTATTCTCAGAATTTAACTCATGTGACAAACAAATATATAGGGGGCTTGCTTCAGTTCTATATTAATTTTACTCTTATACATATAATTGTCAATAATGACTTCGTCCTTCTTGGATATTTTTTATAAAAATATGCATATAATATTCGATACGATTCGTGTTTCTAACCTTTAAAAAGAAGAAATAATGTACTAAACTTTCAGTTCAGTTCTGATCAGTAATCATACAGGAGTGCTTAAAATACTTGTAGTACCATAGCTAGGCCATCCGTATTCCTGTCACGTGTGCTTGCGTTCTTATTTTCATACAATGCTCTATTTAGGTAATGGGTTGAGCATCTTTTGAGAAGTGCTCTGAGTCATTAACCTATTTATCACCACGTACGAACAAGACGTCCATGACTGGAAAGTGTTTTATCTCTTGTATGAGACTGCATTCAACCAAAACGATTTAGTGAACAGGTCGTCAAAAAGTCAAATGATGAAACTAATTGTTCTCTCAGCATTGCACGGTTCTCGTTAACTTTTGTTGTTATTTCTTGCTTGATTTCTTTCGGTTTCTTACAATACTTGCCGATCGGGTGTTGAAAATATTGATCCTTCTAAAAAAAATAACCTCTATAGCATATTGCAGAGTATTATTGTATAATCATTCGAAATGTTTTGATTATAAATTCTTAATTCATGAGTTACCTTATTAGTAGCACAACCAATAATTCATATGCAACATTAATAATGGACCACAAATATCTCACCAAAGAAGATTTATCAAACTACTTGATGAATGATGAAACATGATAAGTCCACACTAATAGTAATATTTCTTTACTTGTTTTGAGTTCAAAACGACATAACCCCGATTATTTAGGATGAAATTTATTGAGCAATCAAAGAAAGAAAAAATAAAGAATAAGAAGAACTGGGTATTGGAGCTGTTTCGAAACATTTTTAATACGTTCCAAGCACACTGTCAATAGCTAACGACGTTATTAAAACGTCCGATTTTCATATCCTAAAATTTAAAAATCCTATACGTATAAAACCCTAATATGTTTCTTAAGGTGTACTTAGCTGACATATATTGTAAATGTGCATGCTGTGACATGACATCAGGAACACATCTACCTTTAATCGTACAGGAATTACTGAACTAGAAGATTTTGGGGGGAACAATTAGTACGGATAGTACTCAAGTTAATTTGCAGGTTTACGCAATTTATAAAGTAAGATTGGAAAAGTAGAATATGTAATGGCAATGTTCTTAACTTATTTACCAGTATAAAATGAATTTCCCTTTCTAACAATTTTCATTAATGAATATGAACGATCAATCATATAACAAAGTATTTGCACTGATACGAGTGAAGCTCGAGAGATAGAAATAATCATTTGATCTCTTAAAGAATATTTCAGGTTCAAAGAAATCGTGTTTTTATGAAGTACAACACACACGAAACAGATTCAGATTTAGTATTAGTTGAATTTTTGTGCAACCGAAAAGAAGTGCAGCGGAATTAATCCCTTATAACGACTTGTAATTATCGGAATGACCTTTAAATGAATTGTATTTTACACCATGAACGTGAAGTATCCCACTCGCAATTTTACCATTCTTGAACCCGATTTATGAATGAATGCAGGATGCATTCCAAAATGATAGTAAGAAGGGAAGGGGCGGATGTATGGCGCGCCTGGCCGGAAAGGCGTATTCACTCTCCGGTGTGAGATTCCATTCGCCCACGCCAGTGCCATTCAAACTTCACACTTTTCAGCTTCATCGACGTTATACGTAAAAAAATTATTAATTTTGCCATCACCACTTATACTCTCAACACCATTATCACAGTCACCATACTTTTGGCAGCAGCGAGATATTGCACTCATCAGCTAGGTTATGGTAAAGGACAATATTACATAGTCCCTAGCAAAATAAAGAGTCTGGAGAATAGAAATTTAGATGAAACCAGATGAACTCCCTTTAAATATGGATCATGACAAGAAGATAGACAATATGCAAATAAATATATGTCACGACTGAAAAATTACTCTTTCTCCTAGAGTTTAGATCAATAAATTACAACACCAGTCAAAACTAGACATCTATTGGCCTTATATTCAAATCAAAATTTTGGTCCAAAATACAGACAAGAAATAGTTAAGTTGTCTAAATACTTAAGGTCTTGAGTGTTACCAACCTTCCAAACTTGCAAAGAATGCCAAAGAGAGAAAAATCCAGTGGTCCCGTGGTGAGAGGGTATTGTGTAGGTGGATGTGCGGCGGGCGCAGGAAGGAATTAATATTAATGGCGACCCACGCGAGGGAGTCGAGAGGCGTTCTGCAATTACGAGCATCGTGTTTCCGCGCGCCGCCTGGCCTTCTTCCTCCTCCTCCACCATCCGCAACCGAGCGACGCTGAAGAAGCGACGCCCGCGACACTCACGCCCAACGCCAAGACTCTAGTTCCATGGAAATAAGTCATACAAAGGATTTCATGTTCCTGTAACTGAGAGAGAACGAAAAACTATGAGTTCATATGGTCATCTGCAGGATACATTACTTACAAGTCCGTATTTTCATTATCCCATATTTTGTTCGGGATTTGACATAACCGGGATAATATGTATTTCGAATAACAAAATAATAATCAATTAATATATTCATTATTTCGCTAAAAAAGTAATAAAATATTATTTTCTCGTTGTGCTCCAGTGAATAATAAAGAAAATTATTGTTATTTTATCAGAGATTTCAATACAAATTAACAGGAAGGTATTTTTTTATTTGACGTAAATGATTAACGAATAAAAAGTTAATCTCTTGTTTGACGTACATTGAATAACGAATAAACAATTACTCTTTTATTTGAAATACATTGAGTAACAATTAAGAAGTTGAAAAATCATGAACATTGAATAATGAATATAAAGTTATTATTTTCTTTGACGATCTCTGAATGATAAATAGGCTACTAAGTTTTATTTACTTGATTAACATTGATTTAAGATCAACTAGTTATTCTTTTTTTGACGTAGATTAATAATAAGACAAAATTATTCTTCTATTTGACTTAAAATGAATGACGAATAACATGTTATTCTCTTATTGTGCAACAATAAATAAAAATACAAACGTTACTTTCTTTTGGTATTTTTATTCTTGTTGCAATGAAGAACACATAGAGCTTGTGCGTCGCAAAGGAATGTCGTACTGTATGTGGGACCATATTTGTTTCATTACAAAAAAACAACAACAGTCACAGATCGTCCACGAATCTAATTATACCTAGATAGCGCTGCGTAAGTTATGGCGAAGAATAAATAAATAAACTTTGTGTCAAAAAGAGCAGTTGTATTATGCGATTAAATTTATTCTTATATTACTTTTGCCCACTGCTATATAAATATACATAAAAGGACTTGCCTAGAACTTCTCGAACATTACGCGTTTTTATATTGCAATTATCAACTTGTTACATGACAATAAAGAAAATAACGCTTGTTCGAATTAATCATACCTTGAAGCTAAAATAATTATTAGCAACAATTCCATGACTATCCAACACTCGGATACAAAATAGTGTAAATTATTTGTTATTTATTGCATCAATAATAAAAATACCCAAATAAAATCTGTTTTGTATTATATCAATGAAAATAAGCTATATTCTTTATCCATTGCCAATAACAAGATTTGTGCGTCAAACGAGAGACTAACAGTTTATTTGTTATTAAGTTTCCGCGAATAAAATACTATATTTGTATTCATTACTTATTTCCGTCAAATCATAGAATAACTTATTTGTTATTTAATGTACGTCTAGTAATTGAATGACTTGTTAAACGCTATTCAATATGAGTAAAATAAAATAAGAACTTTGTAATGTTTATTTATTTATGTCAATTAAAAAGTCCTTACGTCAAATATTTTATTCGTTAATCGTAATTGTCAAATAAAGGAATTCTTGATGGGACCTGAAATAAAAAATAAACATTATTTATTATTCATAGCTTCAAAATAAAAATATAATATTTCTATTCATTTTATCTACTTTGTGAAGGATGAATGATTGGTTAATTCAATTTTTGTTTCCGTGACCAAAAATATTGCCGACCCCGATTTTATTTCTATACGATTATTTTTCTAAATATCGCTTCATATCGCATTATTGTTTTATAAATGAAGAAAATCAAATATGAAAATAAAGATTATTAGTTATCTTCTGACGAATTAGGGTATCATATTTTATAAACGTAGGCTACAATATTTCCAAAAATGTTTTTATTCAGTCAGGCGCACAAATGCCACCCGCAAAACACATGATCTCTGAAACGATTCGGTGTTCTACGGAATGTGAATTGAAATTCGTGATACACTATATGAAGTAAGTTATAAGCACTTCAAAGCAATAAAGAAGCAAAATTATTTATTATTTATAATTATTCAAAATTATCATTTCCAAAGAAAAGTTGAAGAAAGTTGAGCAAAACTTGAAATCGGGGCAACTCAAGATACATTGCAAGAAGAAATAGATTCCTTCCAGATTAAAATTCTAAAGGCTGTATGTTGCACGGGAAATAAGTCGAGAGATGGAAGAAAAGGAAAGAGCTGGTGGACGAAGGATCTCACAATTTTGAAACGAAAGAAGAGCAAAGAGTTGTGCGCAGGTAGTTACGTTAGGGAAGAGACTCACGTGTGGAGTTTTAGGTATACAGAAAATTAAAAAGGAACTTAAAAGATATTAGTTATGAAAAAAATGAAAGGTTTTGGAAGGCATATTAGATAAATGACTGGAAAAAAAAATTTGTCGAATTCAATAGCGGGCAATAAAAATTGAGGGCGAACTGATACCCAGAGCGGAAAAGAAATGGATAAATGACTAAAGATTGGGAGGAATTGGTCATGGAACTTTCAAATCAATTTTTTCCCGATGAAGAAGTGTTAATTTGGAAAATTCGTCAAGACGAAAAAGATGGTGAAAATATGATTGAAGAGATTACTAGGTATACACAATTATAACCTGCCTAAACCAAAGAAAATAACCGGATTTGATAGAATAAGTCACGAAATGTTAGTAAGAATATATAAAAAGTATAAACACAATCTTCTCAGAATCTATAGAAAATGAATTGATTTAAATACATTCCCAACACAATGGAAAATATGGTAAATTAAAGTTTATAAAGAGGGAGGCGACAGGTATGCACATGACATAACACCTTACAGACACATTACATGCCGACTTTCGGAAAAGTTCTTGATGAATACAGATGAGAATAAGCTACATGAGAAACATCTGAACTAATGTACAAACCACTACGGAATTTGGACCCTGAAAATATTCAGAAGGCGCCATGCACATGGTATTATGGACCATAGAGACAAGAAAGACAAAATACGCATTGATATATTTTCTAGACGTGGTTGGAGCTTTTGACGAGGTATCATGTGTATAAGTTGTGAAACATCTAGAAAACATGGGAGCATAGAATATTTAATCAATCTAGTAAAATCATATTTCACGAAGCGACACATTACTGAAATTAGATAAAGAAATATGGCTAAAAAAACATTGAAAGGTTGTCCGTAAGGAGCCTGTTGAGCACCATTATTTTGAAACATTTTCATAAATAATTTACTAAACAATTTGGCAGAAAAGTGAATTGAAACAATTGCATATGTAGATCATATCACCATATGTATTTTTGGAAATAGTAACATGGACGTAGAAAAACAAGGAAATGAATTGACGTGAATCTGAGATGCGACGGCGTAAGTTAAGACTATCAGATCCAAAACTAAAGGATTATTTTTGGTAATAAAAGTGTTAAGCGAAGGGATCCAATAATAAAATTACATGGTAAAAAAATTAAGATTGAAAGAAAAATTAAATCTTTAGGTGTAGATATCGACGAAAGATTGCTTCAGATCATATAAATTATATAACAGATAGAACATAGATGTACCATAGTTAACTCCAAGTAGGATTTGATAAGAATAATCTAGCAGCTTTGTAATCGTGGACTAACGCCAATTTTTGGCTATTGCGCAAGGGTATGGATGTATAGACTATCTAATGTACATATGTACAAAGGAAAATGCACAGTGTAGAGACTGTTTAGTATTATTGAGTGTATGCTATGCAACTATATCAACATAAGCTGTAGGCGTTTTTCTGGAGATAGTGACAATAGATATACGTTTGCATAAATTGCGTTTGCGGTATTTGTTGAAATGAAGATAGAAGACATTGTAATTAAGCAAGACGAACCAAAGGCAAAAAGCTCCTTTGACAAGAGAAATTCTAAAGGCATGGAAAATTAGATGGGATGTGAGAGAAAATGTGCAACATTGACACAAATTCATTTTGGATGTCAAGTATCATTGTTAAGGAGAAAAAATGGTTCACTCGTAGTCCCGCACTTCTGTAGCTCATGACAGAACACGGTAAATATAGGACTTACTTAGTGACAAGAAAGAAAAAAGACAACCAGGAATGTTTATGTGGAAACGACAGCCAAAATGCAGAGAATGTATTATGGGAATGTCAACTTTATGATGAGAAACACATACAATTTATAACAAAGTTAATTAAAAGTGGCACTAAAGAATGAACAGCAATCATTAATTAATAGCAAATGAAATATTTTCAGCCTTCAACGAGTATACAGAAACAATATGTACCGGACGGGGACAGGAACGTTCCGTGGAACTAGCTAATAGGCGTTGTCAAACAGAACGAAGAGGATAAAAGAAACAACCATATAAAGATATAAACATGCCGTAACAATAATACATGTTAAAAATAATTGCGTTTAATATATTTTACTTCCTGTTGTTAAGATGTTCAGGATAAACACTGATGTATATTTTTAAAATAAAATGATAAATATTGTTACATCACTTTTTTTAGTATCAATTCATATTTGATATGTCATGTACAATGGTATTACTTTGTACTACAGTGCATTCTGCGTTCTTGTAAGGACGCGGTATTCTCTTGAACAATGCGCTCCAGGTATTGTTAAATTCCTCTATTTACTAGATTTAATAGAAAACTTACGTTTCCCCTGCCTATCATTCCATCACAACATTCACTCATCATTATTCACCCTCATGTCATTCATTCAACACCCACCTCGGGGAGGTGCGTCAGGAAGGGCTTCCATTGCTCTTGTAATTCCCCCGCCATATCAAAAAGAGGCATCATATCATCCTCGTCTCCGACCCCTAAAGNAGAATTAATAGAAAATTTCAGGAAAATCCCAAGATAAACCGTGCGTTTAAATAGATTTTGTACGGAAATTTTAACTTAAACGAATTATGAATAACGAGGTTACTTAAATTACATTTTTACCTATTGTATATAGTGTTTACATACGTTTCGTCCATTCTATTTTTATATATTGGTCAAGGAGGGTTTTTTTATTCTTTTCGCAGTCAGTATCGTGTCACATGTATGTTTTCGTCTCTACATGATTTTGCATCAAATGTTCTATGACTTGTTTGCGTTCGCTGGGGGGTTAACGCTCCCCCCCCCCAGCACTGTAAAATTAATTGAAATAGAAATATACAGAAAAATATCTGATTTATTGTATGCATTTAGTATTATGAATAATTTTCAAAAATTAAAGTATGTATTCCTCTGTATCTGTCTCTCTAATCAATCTAAACTTTTTTTTTTCTAAGTTGTTGGTATATTAATACCAACGTTACCAATGTTAATGAAATAAATTGTATTTAGAACTTGTGCTTTGCCGCTGCGCTATGCAACATTAATTAATAATAACCAATTAATGAAATTTTTTTTTCACTTTCTTGCATCTTATTTGTCGAGGCTGGAAATTAATGTCCGCCTCTCGGGCCCGTCTACCATTCTCATTCAACTTGCGAGACCCAAAGACCTCTGAGGTGGCCTCGTAGAGACTACGCTCCTCATATGAGGCGACTCCCTTCACCACTTTAAGAGATTTCTATGCGAAAAAACATAATTAAAAATAGGAGTGTAAAATACTTCAAATTAAGTGAATAATTTAAGAAGAAAAAAATCAATCATCATCATTAAATCGTAAAATTTGGGCGAATAGTTTCGTATTTTAAAAGTGTTTAAATGAAATGGTGCAGGCGCGCTGCCGCAGTTGTTTTGCCTCGGAAGCGAAATTTCGACGTGCCCGGTTCCCGGCGAGTGGGTTCGCATTGACCTAACAAGTTAAAAGATTTCCGGGCAACGCCGGGATGGCCTTTGAAGAAAATAAGAAATATTTTTCTGTAACATATATTATTAATATTCACAGCAAAATAACAATCATATTTCTTTTTAGTAAACATAGTTTCCTCTGAAACAAAATAAATATGGTATATTGTTGAACCCATTATAAGAAATTTACATATAGTAAACTTTATTTTTAAAATCAATAAATACGTTTAAAATAGAACAAAAAACATTGTAGTGAAACATAAAATACACTTAATCTCCTTTTATATAGTAAAAATTATTGCTTTTTGCCCAAAATATAATTCTTCAAGAACGTTAACAAACTTTTGAAATGAATCAAAGAATCGAAATTATCACAACCTACTACAAACGTAAATTGTGACTAAACCATGACTTATTGAAAGAAAACCACTATACAATTTATAATGACTTTCGTTTTTTCACTTTTAAAGGTCGTAAAATGAATTTCAATCTCATATCAATACTACAACAAAATTTAAAGCGAGTAACATCAAACATGTTTAGGAAAATTATAAAATCCTAAGTATCTCACATATTAAAAAACCCAGTTTGCCAATGTAAATAATAAGCATCTTTGCAATGTAAATAAAATAGAAATACATACTTGAGCTAATCAATCACTAATAGTTATGCGACAGATTAATGAATAAAAGCTATTTTAACGAATGAAACTTCACTATGATTACGTTTGGCAACTTATAATTGTTACTCTTCAGATGCCATTTCAAATATATCTAAAATAATCCATTTTTGTCATTTCATTTGCACATAGACTCAAAACAATTAAATACATATAGTGTTTATTATAAACTGATGGTAAAATTAAGGCACGCAGTACTTCAACACGTCCATACAACCTTAAATAACAAACTCTGCTCGCGATAGATCCCAATACGAACATAACATTATCCTAGGAACCTTTCTTCTCTACTGAGTTTCGAGGGCTGCAGAATCCTTGAACGGTCCCACTACTCTTCCTTGTTATTATTTTAATACATGCAACATTTCTCTACATGTACGTATTTCTACGTGTTACATGAGGACACTGCAGATTTGATAAATGACTGGAGGTTTTCAGTAAGACTAATTTCTAGACTTTCTAGATCCCATGTACTTTTGAAAATGTTTGATCTATTGCATGAAAAGGAAACCAAATCTATCACCTTCGAAAACTTTGGTACACAAAAAAGATACACAGTGGCTTGCAGTGATCAGACAAAGATGGAAGGCATTTCATTAAATTCTTTTTATCACGAACGTAAAAATCACACCAACAATTTTATTCGAATCAAAAACATAGTACTGTGTAACAGCCAAGACCTAAAAAATTCGCTTCGAAAATACAATATTTGTTTTACATTCGTTTGTACGGCACGCAACATATGTAAGAGAAATCACTTCTCACAAACTTGTGAAACACAAACAATCAATACCATCCATTGAATTTCTGAGCGTGAATACTATTTGATGTATATCTAAAAAATACGTTTTGCTCTTCATTCATGCATTTTTCGTGAAACCTCTACACAGGGAAACAGATGTTCATTGAGTATGGGCTTCTCCAACAGTTCTCCGATAACTAGTCCTTGGACAACCTTTAAGAATAGATCATTCGTACCGAAAACTCTTTTACAATGGAGTCGGAAATAAAATGGGTGACCTTTAAATGGGACTTATTTAGTTTATTTTCTCTTAGGGAAGATAACATTGACTCAGTCATGTATTTTTCATGCACAAGGATACTTGGGACTATAAAATACCATTATTCCTGTATGTACATCATACAAATTAGTAATAACGAGAAATTGGAATCATGTGCGCAGATGACACTCATTTTAAAATAACTTCCTAAACAATTTTTGTGGAATAACATTATAATCGAAGAGTTAGAGCGCCATTTTGAATACTTAGTTTCCGGTTCATCTTCAAGTTGCGATGTACTTCCAAACTAGTGTTAGTTTAGGGAATGACACTTTCGCTGGACACTAGCTAGAAATGTAAGATTATGTCCATGGAAAATTGAATATATTTTTTCAAAACCAATATTGTCCTTTTTATCTTTTTACTGTTTTCGTGGATGTTGAGTGCGGTATTTACTCAATTCGGTACGTATTTTCACAGGTGTGATAAGCTAAACCTAATTATGATCCACCCTGACGAACCTCATTGAAATGTTCCTACGAACAATGGCCAAACTCTTTATGCATTTCTTGAGAGTCAAAACCTCTTTACTCAGTATGCAGATCAACAACTTCCAAATGTTTTCACAAAAAATATATATAGAGAGAATATTTTTGGCACTAAAGAGATATTCTAGAAGAATGGAAAAATAAATGGAAATTGAAAAAAAGGAAAGAGTTTTTTTATTCAAAATCTATTCAGTCAAAGGACCAGGATACGATATTCTATGAGACTTATGTAAAGCGTTTCTGCTTAGATATAGTATGAGTGGTGGGAAACTTCGTGAATGTGTAGAAGTCACAGCTACAGTGAGAGGACAAGGAGCATCCTGTGTCAGAGAAGGGAATTAATATTCATGACGACTGTCGTAGAGACGAACAAATACGATGTTCTGCTATAATTATGCCACTCCCGTCTCCATGAAGCACGAGTTTCCCATGGCAACTGTCGCCTTCACCCAAAGACACACTTAGAATAAGTGTCCTTTTCACAACTCCCTTTCTATTCTAACTTTTTATAATTAATAACATTTCTTTTGTCATACATTCTACTTTACTATTTAATGACAAATAATATCTTACGATATCACAAAGCGCAAGACCGTAATTTATTATCAGGTTTGCAATTTATATTGATTGCGTACCGAAATCTTATCACATGTACCTGGACGTGAATACCAGGGTCACATATCATAGAGTGAAAGTATTATGCATCTAAACAATTTTTCTTTTGAAAAGAAAAAGTACTTCAAGAATGGGGTCAAATTACTGTACCCGAAATTTAGTATGTTTCGTAAATCGGTAGTTCTAAATAAAGCTCGCGCATTCGTACAAACTACAAATTCACTGGTATCTTTGCTTATTTTGTTAGTTCGTCTTAGTTTTCTTTACGTGAAGGTATTTTTGGAGGGTCAGATGTCTTTACATTACTTTCAAATGAGTATGCTCGTTTTCTTGTTAGCAATCTCAAACTTTTCCTTTTCCAGCAGTCTCGAGAAATTGAAGCATAAATTGGAATCAAAAAGTAGTTATACGACAAATCTAGTTTTCTCATGTTCTGGTTTTATGTCGTATTATTTTCTTATATTATAACTGAATTTCCATATGATGTTAGAGCTCATTCTGTCTCATTCCTTTGAAGTCGACATTAGCTCAGGGACTCAGTTGGGGGAACTGAGGTGCTGGTATCTCAACGCACTCACATTGCATTTTTATTCATTTTTACTATAATTTTAGAATAATGTATTAGTATCGGAATTGATGGGATGGTCCCTTGCTTGCTTCCGGAGAGTAAATTAGTTTATTGTCCTCCACGTGTTCATACGCAGTTTGTACTGTTTTTTGACAATAGATTTATTATTATTATCTCAAGGGGCTGTCTATAAATTATGCAAGACTTGTAGGGTTATGAGTTAGGTAAGGGTAATAAAGTAGTTGTGCTGTGTTCTTCTGTCATAACTATGTTATTAAAGTTTCAACTTCAACGGCCTTTTTCAGACTAAAAAATGCTACACAATAGATTTTGCCACACAATAGATTTGTCACTCCATTACTTCAGAGACTTCTCAAATCTAAAAACATAATAGTAGTATGAGCGTACCAACATAGGAATAAGCGAACAACGTACCAACATGGGAATAGGAATAACATCAATAACGAAACGTGATTGAAATATATTTTCTAGTCTGAAAAAGATAATTAAAGTTAGTAATTTAGTAATAAAGTAGTGATACTCAAGATTTATTTTTACCAAATACCATTTTCCACTAATTCATTTATTCAAGACAAGGAAAATTATTTTTGTATGTGTATTATATTATTATCATTATTTTTGTTGTATATGGTAGTTGAATTTTATGACGATAATGATGAAACACAAAAACAACCTATCACAACACGCAATTTCAGTTCATACAATTCTTCGTATTCTTCTTTTATATGATGATAATAATATAATACAGATGTCGTCGAATTATTTTGTTTCGTCCGATTCGAATACCATTATAGGACGTATTTTTAATATGTAAATCAATTTGCTGAAAAATGAGTTATGTTATGTAATTACGGATGAATTAAGGGGTTGCAGGTACAAATTCTTTACATATGGAAGGGTGATGATCAATTTCATTTAAAAATCCGTATTTTATGAACTGCCGCCAATAAGGCTGTTCTGTAAACACTCATTAAGACAGCCTAAGTAACTAACTTAGTCATAAAGTCACGCGTTATGCATTTTATTCGACATTCCTACAAACCTCTAATATTGTAATATTACCAAAAACACAGGACATGTTTCGGTACTTACGGACTACCACCTTCTTCGAAGAATATATTGTTGTAGGAGCGAATAATGTAGTTCTTCTACGAAATACGTCGACTGTCCAGTAAAATTAATCTTGGTAATTTGCTGTTATTTATTGCTAATTGCTAATCTTGCTTAATGACCCACTGTTTGTAGAAAAATTAATTTTTATGTATATTTGATGAGATAAATATATTGTCTACAACAATCCACTAAGAAAGTTTCAAGTTTAGTTTTTCCTTAAAATTAGTTTATCTATTCATCCCCTTAAATGGAAGTTAAAGCCGTCTTTTTCGATTCTGTACCCTATACTGTAGAGAGCACAGCGTTTTGACATAACGCCACAATTGGACTGGTAAATCTAGCTGAGCTAATCTAACTTAACCTCGATACCCACAAGCATTATTTTCATTTTCGTTTTGTATATTGGGATGTATCTTTGATTTTGTTTGGCATGTCACCTAACTCATTACGTTTGCTGATGAGAAGGTTAAGATATCTTATTTACGGTAAGAAGACATTAAAAAGAAAAGATGACTCACTAATAACAACACAAGCAGTGTCACGCTAGTGACAAAAGAAACGTGACGAAAAACGCTAAAGAATTGGAAACTGGCACATATAAGAGAGTAAGAGTGTATTTGAACTACATTCAAATAAAATAGTGTATAAGCCATGAAAGGTGAAGATATTTTTATTGTGGAGCCTTAGCTCCTGGTGTTTTGCAAGTTTAAAAATGCAATATGTCTATTATTTATTACCATTTCTACAGTTGTTGTCACAAAGAAAATTCAAATACTTTATAACCAAAAATATTTACCTTACTTTGTCTAAATACACATTTTATTTTCCCATTAATTAAAAAAAACATTTTATTTTCCCTTTAATTAAAAAAAATACATTTTGCCACTGTGGTTTTTGCAGACATATTTCTAATTGAACATGCACTCCAATATTTCACAAAGATATAGGTAATTTTTCGTTCTTTCATCGCACCTATCTCACTACAAGGCTGCCTTTTGTCTCTGACTCACTACCAGTATATTAAAACAAATAGCTGTCCTTCCCATAATAAATACGCCGAAGAGCAGACTGGGAAATTAATTGCCTCTCCCTACACGATAACACAGGAGACCGCACCCGTGTCCTGATCAAGGCAACCCCGCCCTGTCTCGGTGTCGTCGTCTGACGTACAGAAAGTGGCCTCTTGAGGAAATTGCCTGAGGTCGAGGCGAGGTCTCTCTCCAAGGATTGGCGCTTGTCAATTCTACACATCCTGTTAACAAGTGGGCTATTGTTTTTAAGGAAAATACGAACATTTGTGTCGCAAACATTTCTACGTTAATCTAAAATACGCGACGTTTATGTTACCGCACGCAAAATTATGACTTCCATTACAAAATAAATAATCAATATCCTTCTCTCATGGATATTGTTTTTTCACTTTAAAAAACTTGAGTGTACGCAAAAAAATCTCAACAAAATTGGAAAGATGAGAGATAATTCTAACAGAGAGCCTAATATTTTGTTTATTTGTCAACCACAATACGAAGCAAAATGAATCATTTCCGGTTTTCCGAAAATACTGTAAACTCAATAAGAAAAAAATATTGAAAAGAAAAAAATGGATAAGCTCGGTGTTTCTGAATATCTCTTTGAAAGTATTTTTTATTGACAATGAAGCACACACATTTTAAGATTTGGAAAATCAAGGTGCTATTAATTTTATTTCGCACGTCTAATGATTTCTAGTTGTAACTGAACTCGCGCCTTTGCGAACGCATTTTAACGAAGTACCTAACCCAAGTGCGAACTAAAGTAGAACATTAGTCAACATATGTAAGATCTTTGCAAGACGAAAATTAGACAGTAGCCAATAACGATTATTTACAACGTCTCTGACGAAATATACAAATATTATCTACATAGTCTTACAAGTAATGTTTTTAAAGAGCATTCTGTTACTGAGGAACAACTGTATGATTTGGGCAACTAAATTCGGTCCCTCCCAAGAGCCGTCCCAATTTTAAACAAACCTGATAATGTAGGCAAGTCACTTGCTAAGGAAACCTGTGTATGAGGGATCCCTGACGTTACGTGATGTCATAGATGTGGGAAAGATAAATGTGTAGATGGAATCTCTTAATAGACGTGTTGGAGAATCTCGATTAAAGTGTGCTATCTCATGGACGTTTGAAAGGTTAAAAAAATTATTGACGAAATTATGAATTATATGTCATTATATATATTAAGAAACGTCAAAATCAGTACGCAACATTTCTTTTCGGATGTACTATGGCGCGTTTACTGGGGGGTTGTAAGAATTTATACTGACAGCGCGGAAGTTCTGAAATGATGTGAGTCGCCACATTTACGATACGGGGTATGAATGAAGTAGGAGAGAATGATAAATTTAACAATTATTATAAATATTGTAGAGGTACAGATCTGCTGTGACTGTTGATTATGTTGGAGCCAATATAATCTGCGGTTGTTATTTTGTTATGAATATGTTGATTCCATATTAGTTGAGTACACCAAGACACTTACTCGAGGTATTGAATGGGAACTAGAGAACGGAAGTAGAATTAAGATGTATGGGGAAAGGGAAAGAAGGAAATCTGAGCAAATCTTTTAATACCCTGAATTTGAATAAGGATATTTTCCTCGTACATGTCCAATTTTCTGTCACTTCTGGATAATTTTTAAAGCGATTTCTCTGTAGCTCGATATGTGTGTTAGGTGGAAAAAAATTCATGTCATCTTCAAGAAGAGAAGTCTCAACATTTTTACAAGTACATACGACAGCGATGTACAGATTGAACAGTAGGGTAGAGATCGGTGATCTTTGAGGGACTCCAGTTCTAGTTTGGGATTTCATTATGAGGAATGATAACGGATTAAGATTCATCGAGGTAAATGGAGATTATTTAAAATAACTAAGAATTATGAATCATCGAGTGAATTAGAGATTATTTAAAAGAGACATTAGAGTGTAGTGGCCTGCCTCAATTTGTACAGAAGTCTCTGATTCCAGCTTTTTCAAACGTGCTGAGTGATGTGAATGAAAACTCTCAATTTGGGTATAGCGATTTGATATGATGATCATGTATGTTGATTAAGTGGAACAACTTATGGGACGGAGAGAGTTCTAGAGTGAAACCAAATTGAAAATATCAGCATCTATGAAGCTAGGTATGCTTGTGACACATAGACGTTTGGAGGTATTATAAACTTAAAATCTATTATGTGTGATAACTGAACGTAGTTAATGTCAGTGTAACTTGAATAACTACTTAAATACTCAGCATTATGTAGATATGAACGTAGAGTGGAAGTGAATGATTATGATGCATTATATTCTTCCCGTTTCTTCAATAAGCCATTTAAACTATGTTATCCTCACATGACATTGAGACCCTCGTATATTTAGAGTAAAAAGAAGTAATAATTCATTGTCAATCAACATTCAAAATTTTCACATAGTTGACTACAGCATGTACAATCAAATATGGCTCTAATTATTGTAATATTCGAGTGATAAATATTATTAATTCCCACAAAAATATACAGTAAGCTTTCGCCCAAGGATATGTGAGGAGGAGCGAGCTTTCTATGTCGAAGAGACGTCTGATGAATAGCTTATTATTATAGGTTTATGTTGTCACCGTAATCCTCCATTATCTCGGTCGAGGACAGGATATTGTCCCTGCGTGGTCTGTGAATCTGCGTGGGACGACTCTTCAAAATCGCTGCATCTTAATGTTTCCTCTCACGACGCAAGGACTGAAAGCGACCGAACATATTCCATTCACAAGAACCGCTCTAATGCCCAGCAAATGCAACACACTCTTCATTGTTTTATATACATACATTGTTTTATATATAGACTAGATCTGACAAGAATGGAATCTCATCGGAAACTTAATATTTCTCACCTTCCAACAGAAAATTTTTGTAACCCTTCTAATACTATAAATCACATGTATTCTTATATAAAACGATTGTAAATTTAATCATCTTTCAGTTTTAGCAGTTTCAGCAGAGTACTTTCATTATAGAGAAAAATAGTACATCAGAAAAGTCCCGTGAAAAAAGGCACTCTCACAGGTAGGAATGAAGGGAAGATACATTCAGGAGGAAATGTCGAAAAAAAAAACGAAAAATTACATGTGAAATGGTATATATTAAAAACTGAGTCCCCGCGGATTTGCTCACGTGTATTTGTAATATGTCTGCAACTTTACTCTTTCTTACATTCCCAGTGGTATCAAGAGAGAATGTTATTCATTAATGTTAGAGGTTTGATAGTATTGGTGTGTTTCCTCAATCCCTTATCTTCACTCATGTAATTTGGAAAGAGATTTTAGAAAACCACAGTTTCCCATTTCATTCCTTAGGGTGGATTATCTTAAAATATTTGCTTAGAGGAAATTTTCGATAATTTTTCGTGTCACGCTCGTCCCAACCCAGGCCACTACAGGTGTCGGACACCTCATGTGGTCTAAAGGGTATATAATGTCATTAAAAATGCGATTATTAATCTCACAATACACAGAGACCATGGAGTGGACACCTAGTCTCGCTCATTTTACACCTCGTCCTTCCCACCTCGGTTCTAAGAATATTGTACCCCTATGTGATCTCAACTTGAACATAGCGGCGTTGGTGGTTTAAACATATCATCAGCCTTAAAACTATAGACCCAATGTAATTTTAATTTTTTTATATTTGAATAATTATTTTTCAATTATTTTTATCTATAAACTCATTTTCACCCCCACCCCCAGGGGTGCTAGTAGTGACTTGATTGCATGAGAATTGAATTTAAACTTACACGATATCGGGATTTCACCAGCAACTCAGTAAAGCCGAAAATTATGGAATCATGATTAGTATCTGTCGATACTTTTTTCATGGTATCCCCTTCGCTAGAGGTGTTGGGTTGTTTTACCGACAAACTATGGACTTTGGAGCCTTCGGGAATGCGATCACTAATTTCATTGGTCCCGAAAACTATGATCTCACCGTTTATATCAGTCACTTTCGTTTAGTTTTACATTTCAACCCCTCCTAAGGCTCTTCCCCCAAAAAATGTGTTTCCTCATAGGGGGTGATACATGACTTAAGAGTGTGACTCTACTCTTTTACATCTTTAAGAACGATGTATTCAACACTAACGTCGGCCGCTTTTTATTTGTTTAATCTATCCCCCGTTCTTGCCCGTACCCCAGGGATGCTAGGGGTATATTATCTCCGAAACGGACTGATGGTGAAATTACAAAGCATCGGGAGTGTCCTTATCCATTTCAACGGTACCGGAAACTATGGTTTCGAATGTAATATCGGATTTTTCCATTATTTTTCCATGTCCCCACTTACCACCCCTACCTAGGAGTGACAGAGATGTCTTGTTATGAAATAGTGTGTCATCTGTGTACTAAGTTTGGTAGAAATTACTCCAGGCATACCAAAGTTATGGTGGAATATGTATATAAAACATTCCAATCTCCTCTTAGGGGTGGATTTTCGAAAAATCTTTTCTTAGTGGATGTCGACACCCAGAAACGAACCTTCCTTCCAAATTTCAAGTTTGCAGGCTCCTGAGATTTCGTGATTAGTCATTCAGTGAATGGTATATCATTTAGAGTATTTGCGCTGTTTAACTCCTAACCGTAACTGAAATCAGCATCACGCACAAAATTACTTTCGTATTATGAATAATTGCTTAATACGACATTTGATGTTTTCTTGATATATTTTACGAATGGAAAAGAAGATTACAAACAAATTGATCTTTGGAAACCATTGCGACATCATTCCCACAATATTTAGTGATTCTTTACAACAAAGAAGCGAGTGCGAGTGACGGAGAAAATCGACAATTTCGTTCTAAAAGTGACTTCTACAATTTTAATTTTCACTTATTGTCCTTTATTTTCGCTTTACTAGTAACAATCAAACAATATTACTTCACTAATAATAATCAAACAATTGGGGATATGCGTATTAATATTCCCAAGAAGAGGATTCTGAAACGATGATGTGTAACTAACAGGCGTAAACACTGATTTGCATCGTTATGTGTTGAAATATTGTAAACACGTAATTTGCTTGTGTGACTGCGTCAAATGTTTCACAAGTACACTTTCTCTAGTTCATAAAAAAACTACAAATGCTGGTTTAATACACATAAAGATGCAACCGAACTGAATCAATAGAAATAGTTAACCAATGTAACGACTTTTTAAGTAGACTTGTTTATTGCATAAAATTCACAAAAACAACGTTACATCTTTAGTATAGGTCATCCTCAGATGTAATAATGAATGAACAAAATACTTAAAGTTACAAATACTTTGTTTGTTAATTCACTATTGACACCTGACCACTCAATTTTTGATGACCACTCAATTGAGATGACCACTCAATTTTTACTAGAGGTCTGGAGGATAATTCACTAGAAGCGTAGCCATGCTTTGGGTCTGAGTGTGAAAGCTCAAGCGAGCGAAGCGAAGTAGAAGGGGTAGAAGCTGAACTCAATTAACTCTAGTAAAAATGACCATAGAGTAGCCATCAGTTAACGCCAAACCACCATTCATTTTCAGTAGTCACAAATGGCCGAGCCATTGATGGCCATTAATTTCAATTGGCCACCAATGGACGTTTGGCGACAACAGATGACTACCTCTGAGGTCATTTTTACTAGAGTAATCGTCCTCCACACAGGTGAGCTTGCATGGGTGCATCCTAAATGGGGTATGGGTGAAAATCCCACAGCCAATGAATCGAGCGTAACCGTAAATAAGACATGTGCCCCCAGTGAGCGTAAGCGAGTTAGAGATATAAATTGCTATCACATTATTTAATGCCATTGTGAAAACGCACTATTTAAAAACGAATAAAATAATATAGTGAAAAGACAGAAAGTATGTGTTCCAACCTAGAAAATTACTGAACACTACAGGAAATTAAGGAATAATATTTAAATTGTTAACATCTTTGGGGGATGTAAAAAAGTGTATATCATTCTCGACTATTCGTTTCTATTTCTATTGTTTTTTGTCAATACGTCCATTAAAATTTTATTTAAAGATTTTCTTCTGCGCTTTAACTTAAAAAACAATCACATTGACATGCCGTGAATTGATTTGAAACAGAAGATATTCCTAACTTGTTCCAGGGACTGGCTTATTCTGAGGAAGGAAACTATTAGAGATAGGAACTTGAAATTTTTACGGGATGTTACTTTTATGTTGAAGGGACAGAAAAGAAAGGATTTTGAAATTCAGGTTTTAAGGTTTGAATTAGGGTGAAATCTAATATTTCGTATTTCTGCTATTTTCACTGTATCTTACGAACTACTTAGGTCTCACGAACTAAGTATCACTCATTTCATTTTTTGCACGTAAACATTTTAAAATTTTCAACATTGAGTTTTTATATTTATTTATAGTTTATAATGTTATAAATTGATTTTTTCATGAGATTTTACAATGTTTAAATTTTAAATCCGTGCTAAAACTTCAGAAATAATTTTCGGGTTTGGTCGTTCGTCTAACGGCATCTCACTAATTCACAGACAATCTCGAATTTCTTGCGTAAATTTCAGTAAATTAATAAATGCGTGCAAAAGGATGAAAAACCAAGTGCATTGATTTGACTGGTTGACATATATTGCATATTGCATTACTTTCTATTGTTTTGAGGTAACGATTCCTAGTATTTTTAAGCTTGTGATTGTGGGACCATTTGGATTTTAATTAATAGCGCTTATAATGCATATTTTTGAAGATTTTTGTTTGGATATATATGCTAGTTTTAGAAGACTTCGAAATGTATCATTTTTAGGTTAAATTACTGTAGTTAATGAGAATTAACACGTATATTATTTAAATACAGCTTGTACTTTGAGAATGAGCACAGTGGTATTATTAACTAAACCAATTACTGCTTGCAATTTTTAGTCATAAGTGCATTCATATGTAACTTTCTATAGCGCATGTTTGGAATTTCTTAGTGCATTGAATTGGATTTTTAGCGCATATTTTGACATTTTAGCGTACACTTACCGATTTATTAGTGCATATCGATCCGATCCCTGGTGATGACACGTGTTTCCACCACAAGTCTTCCTCTTTGGACGACCCTTTTGTTAATTGAGCCGGTACTACCCACGTAGCGCTTTCACGAAAAACACACGAATTTCTGTATGCGAGAGGCCGGTAAAAATTTCCAATCGCGTACTTGCTAGTCTTGACATTTTCACACAATATCACCAAGTTTGATAAATATCCATTTAATAGTATATTTTAACTGAGGATAAAATCGACCCGGGTTAGTTAGTAGAGTGCATCTCATACATTATGCTTTTCAGAGTTATGCGCTAAAAGATGCGAACTCTACAGAAGTTTTACAAAATGATATGTACCCTCGAGGAACAAAAAGGTTCTAAAAAGGGAACGATTTGAAATAGGAACTTGAAGATATTAACCGAACGGTAGGCAAATAAAGAAAAGGGTCATTAGTGTTAGATATGTAAAACAATCATTGAATATTTTTATAAGAGATGTATCCATTCTAGTTTATGAGGAAACATTATTCAATTTAAAATAATATTGCTTTTATTATGTACGACGAGTTGTTACGCCTGATTTATTCGCAAAAGATTTAATGACCTATAAAAAAACCATTACCATGTTAACAGTTTTGCTAATATACTATATTGAACATATAATTATGTTAATTTGCAACAATAAAAATCCAAGACGTCGATAATAAAGACATATTGGAGCAAAATTGTGTAGGCTAAGATTGAATTTAATTTTCATATTTGAAAACTATTTTTCAAGGTAGACCTCTCCTAAACATATTAACTTTTTCAGGGATGGGTATACAGCGTATTGTACATCATCCTATGGAATTCTCAGCTTGTAATTGGCGTGACAACAAGAAGGCGTCTTCTATTACATTTGCTACTCTGTTATTATAGCCTTTGTTTCGTAATTCAGTAGCGCCGTGTGTCAGCAGGCGTTCGCGTCGTAACAGAGTGTCTGACGGCACAAAATTTGCATCATGGTTTTGGGAACCAGTAAATTGACGAGTCATAGATGATGGTTTCGTTAATGTTGGTGGTGACGAAGATGTGAGTAGTGACGGTGGTGTTGATGTGGAGGAGACGATTAAAACTAAATGCGATGACGCCGATGAAGGCGATGGTGGTGTTGGTGATGAGACGGGGTTCAGAGGCGGCGAGCTGTGACGTGCGAGCTGTGACACGCGGGTGACAGTGGGCGGATGAAACGCGCAAACGGACGGCAAGAGGCACACCTAGCGGCAACTCCTACGCGCGATTTGTCTCAGAGAGAAAGGCTGCGTTTGTCTTCACGCGCTTTGCACGCACTGGTGAACCGTTAGTTCTTTCACACCTACTTCATCAACTATACTCTAACATTAAACGGAATTACTGTATAATTTCATAAAATGTAAGAAAAACTTGTCACATCTTTACCAGTACACGGAGAAAACATTTTACTTAATTCGACTACGTCTGTGGGGATTTTACGTCTAGATCGCGTAGTAAAATATGAACCAACAAAACTTTTGGTATAACATGGCTAACAGTCTAGATAGCCGAAGTCTAGTATAAATTACGAGACTCCTAGTTCCAACAAGTCCGTCATATTTAGTTAAGTTTCATACGATTTAGTAAAATTTATTACATTTATAGTCACTCTTAGAAGTAATTTTGTAATAACAGAAAGTTATTCACTAAGTTTGTTGCATCTCATTCTTGTAATTTTGTGTTAACTACAAGGCATATTCAATAAAATTTACCAGGCAGGAAGTAACTATTGCTAGTACTTTGTAGTATCAGAAAGGTAAGTTTATTAAATTATTAAAATTTCCAGACCTGCAGTAAAATTTATTAGACACACAGTAATTTTAGTATTAACTTTTATAGGATTTATAATGGATAATTAAAAATCTTGATTCCCACACAACGTCGTGTTCAGTAAAATGTCGATAACAAACATGTTGAATAAATTATAGGACGTTGAAAGTAGAGTTATTTTAATAATCCAAAAGAGAAAAGTGCACCTTAACCTTACAAATCCACGCTTACCACAGACCCTTGTGATGGGGTGAAATACTCTCTGCATATGGCAGACTCCCATTTTCTTCTCCTATCTTTGTCTTTCGAGAAATTAAAGTCATGAAAGTGCTCGCCAGTCACATAATTTCTTTTGCATACAGGAACACAACACTTATTAGGAATCTTAAAATTTGCAACACGCTGGCACAAGTTTGATACGCGGAACCACGACACTTCACTCAGTTGTTTCTAGGATGTTCATTCTTTTATCCTAGTGTTCCCTTTTCTCTGATATTCTGAGATCCATAATAAGTAAAGCATATATTTGTGATATCATGCATAGATTCCAATATGACGATATCTTAGGTCATTACTCTAGCTTACAAACTAAATATCACTCTTATTATACAAATATTTCCTTATTCTCCCATTTTAATAACTTTAGAGCGTAAACTAGATTCTCAAGAATGTATTGTTCGTTTTGCAACCATAAAATGTACAAAACAAAAATTTGAATCAGTCCCACTGTTGCGGAGCCTCATCGAAAATCTTTTCAGGAAGTGCAAACAATGAAACCCAAAAATATATTCCTCTGCAACTTCTGATAGTGGACGGTGTACGTAACAACTGTATCGGAAGCTGCATATTCATTTGCACGATTCCTCTTTCATCATCATTTCATCATGTACTGTCACCACATAAGTAACCACGAATCCACGTCTGCGCTTGGCGTCAGAAGTGTGAGGACAATCGACCGTAACTCAAAGAAGCGAAGGAGGCGACGGCGACTCTGGGCGCAACCACGGAGACATCTCGCTTCGCACCACGCCCCCATCACCAAACCGAATGCTAGAGTTGCAACCACCCAAAATGGAGGAGATTCCGTAAGAAAAAGTATCTGGTTTTGTTTACTCACGAACATATTCATATTTTTTGCTTCATCACAACAGAGAAGGCTATATTCTGCAGCTTTATTCAATCGTGTAGCTGTGAAATCAAATTGGTGGTATCATTTTCAACAGGTTCACCTAATTCTGTGGTGTTGAGAGAGAGAAGTCACGATTGGCAAATGAAAAGTTTAAAAAAACTAAGCAACGTTGAAAGATTTTGGGTTTCATTGCAAACAAAAAGAACACATGAAAATGTCATCAATTAAACTCTGGCGTAAGCTGCAGCATGTTACAATAGAGAATGCCGCACTTGTTGATGTCAGTACTTTCAATTATCTCGGAGTAATAGTGTCCGTAACACTATTTGTGCAGGATGTTAAACCAAAGAATACAAGCTCTAAGGCATATTACTCTTAATGTTTCCCTACAGAAATCGTTACTCTTAAGAACTAAAAACAAAATCAAAACATACACGACCGAGATCACCGGAAAGACTCCCGATCATTAGAAGGAAAGTAATCCGAAGTATTCACAGTTCTCCTCTCAGAGGTGACCATTGGTGATTGAGAACTACTGCTGAAATATAGGATATACTTGAACAAAGACTACTACTACGAACGTCCATTATATAATCTAATTAAATAAATAATTTGAGACTTACGACCTTTTATGAACTGGTTTTAACACCTGACTCTTTTCACACACACACACACACACACACATATATATATATATATATATATATATATATATATATATATATATATATATATATATATATATATA
>NNCF01128009.1:280804-328781 GCA_002313205.1 Laupala kohalensis
TGATGTTTTGATGTATGTTGTGAGATATGTTTTGGTGTGTTGTAGATCAGGAGGGTTTTTATTGGGTAGGGTTGAATCATTCGGCGAGTCCCACACGCGGGGAGAGTCGTGTTGGCTCTCCCTAGTGCGTAACTGCATTTTCCCTACCTCTACAAGTTTTTAGGGCTCCAATGACCTTTGATGTGGACATGAACCGTAAAGCCCCACAAAAAAAGTAATCATCGTAGTGTATAAAGAATCAATTATTATATTTTAGGTATTTATCCTACAAAAGGGTTTTAAAGTTGTCAAAACGCTGATTTTGTTGGATACTTCACTTGTAAACAACGAAACACGTGAAAAGTTAACCAATACTACTCCGTAAAGTAACGCCAAGAAATGCCGAGCGTTGTAGAGAGACTCACCCAATCGTATTTTCTGAGACTTTTGAAAGAAACAATAACACAAAATTTGCTGAAGCCGTGAGTAACTTAACCATTGAAGGGTATTGCAGAATAAGATTCTCACGTGTTGCAGTAAATATTTGAATTATATTTCAGAATTCGGCAGAATATATCATTCTCTATTTTCAAACACTTAACAAACAAATTATCGTAGAACAATTATTACTACCCATCCTGGCCCGGGTTTTTCTCCGTTTTTCCTTCTGGTAGAGGCGGATTTATCATACAGGTTCTCTAGGCTTTGTCTAGGGGCGTGTTTATTGTAACAATAAATCGTGAATTTAGTGTTATTTCAATTCTTATGATTTTTAAACACTATACTCAGAATAATCTATAGTTCGATAATAACTCGTACATGTAATTTTTTGCTTAAAATTACAAACATATTGACATTCTATTAGTATTATAACTCGCAGCTAACTTTTTATCTTATCTAGGAACTTATGCAAAAAAAATTTGAATCCGCCTCTGCCTTAGGGCCCTTGATCGGAATTGATGGGATGGTCCCTTGCTTGCTTCCGGAGAGTAAATTAGTTTGTTGTCCTCCACGTGGTCATACGCAGTTTGTACTGTTTTTTGACAATAAATAAATTTAAATTTAATTTACTTTTACAAAGGAAGTCATTTTACTATGATATTTCGATGACAAATGTAGAGTTACCATTTACAAGAAACCATGGTATTCAGGAATATAGTTATAAGTTTTTTTTTACGTTTAATACCAATCGACATTTTTACTGATTCTGAGGGACTATGTCAAAATCACTCCTGTCCAAAATACCAAAACAATAAGACAACAATGGTTTGCAAGAAAGGGCGTCAACCAAAGATCGTCGAGTACGCACTAGTGACGTTGAATTAATTGGCGGTTTGGGTGAACCTTGGAGAATACTATGTACATGTCTGTCCTTACATACTAGAATATTTTACAAAATTTTCTCACGTTGTGTTATCATAATGAACGTCACCTCGGGAGACAGAGAATTCGACGCTGAAAATTGATTTGAGAATTGTTTACCATTGTTTTGCAGGGTTGGTAAGAGAATACAGGTGTAATGAGGATCTGCGCTAGGTCCCAAGCTCTTCGAAGAAGTTGAGTTTGATGTAGGAGCACAAAGAATAAATGAACGTAGTTTGTAATAAGTATGTATTCATTTGGACAACTCTAATTTGGAAGAAGTTAATACTGATATCGAGATAAATGACAGTTGCATTTGTTAGACATTTGGGAATTTGTAACAATAAATATAGCAAAACAAATTACTGAGATGGTTGTGACACCAATTTGTGAGGACACACATTTATTATTATGCATATCACTGTGCTATGCATTGTTGAGGATGAAATGACGCAGATTATCATCGAATAAAATTTCATTTTAAATGAAAATTGAGACCTTTATTCAGGAGCAGATAGTAGAGTCACGTAAAAATCACGGTTTAGAATGGAGTCCTTCAGTATATAAGCATTAAATGTAAAATATTATTTATACTATGTAAATTATATTCCTTTTCGCCAGAATACACCATAACCTATTTGCATCCATAGTGATTTGAAAATTAACATATTTAAATCAAAAGTAGGGAAACACTTTTAGGTGCCAACGCATTTGTCAGCGCAGTAGATGAATGACAAACGTTTGGTCTAATTGTCGTTTTATCTTAAATCATATTGTTCCATCACCATCACAATCCTTCAATATCATCTGTGTAAATGTCTTTGCCACGTTGCAAAACTACGTATTTCTCTTCTCAAGATTCGTGGACTGTAAGGTTAGTTGAGACATACAATTTAAAAAATCGAATAATAAAACAAGAAATGTACTACAGATGAAGACCGCAGACAAGGTAATCTCTGAAATATTCGATCAATTAGAATTAACCCAAGTGAGGTTTCTACTGGTTACCACTGAGGTGGAGAGTCACAATTGTATTTAGTAGAGGGCCCCAAGAAGTGATCTCAGCGTTGTCATAACATCAAGAATACATTATTGTCTCTGAATTTGAAAACAACAACAATTTTATCACATCTAAGCAGTCTTTTACTATAATTAGAAAAATGGACAACCTGTGATTTTCTGTTACTTTCTCATATACGTAGTAAAATAATTTCTGTCTGTAACTCTTACACATTAGTTAATTGTCTCAAGAAGCTTGAATAATATTTAGCAATGTCAATGGACCAAGCAGACGTAGAATTCACTTTTAGTAAACTGAAATGAAAGATACGATACTGGTACAATATATAGAAAGATAGAAAACGCACTGCATTTTCTATTTACAACGAAATTACATAAACATAACACTTTTACGATGTTTATAAGACTGATATGTCGCTATACGTTTTGAAATAATATTCTGAATATTTATTTTACTTTCACATTTCAAATAAAAGACAACAATAAGTTCATCTAGCGACTTTGAGAATGAATAGAGCACTGGAAGACGACCAAAATATAGAGGAAATCGCCAAAAATGATAAAGAAACATATATGAGAAAGTATGTGCAATAGTTTTGCACCACTAGTCTCACAATGTTATCTAAGTTCTTCCTTTTGAACTTTCTCATGTACGAAATGCACAGAAAGTATTGTAATCGTGAAAAAATTCGAAAGCAAGATTTCGACGGAAATAGCTGTTTAGGCATTCCTTGATTCTGAAAAAGTGGTTTTTGGCATAACGTTCGTCCGTCCGATTATCGGTCTGTGACAGCGATTCTGAGTAAATATATGAATCAATTTAATTTGTATTTCATATTTACGGTAGAATTTACATGTCGATGCACGTGCTCTATATTTTACATAAATATATTGTCAAGAAAACAGTAAAAACTGCGTATGACCACGTGGAGGACAATAAACTAATTTACTCTCCGGAAGTAAGCAAGGGACCATTCCATCAATTACGGTCAAGGACCCTAAGGCAGAGGCGGATTCAAAAATTTCAGCTAAAATTCCTAGATAAGATAAAAAGTTATAATACTACGAGTTATATGACTATTATGTTTATAATTTAACACAAAAAATTTATTTTACATGTACGAATTATTATCGAACTATAGATTATTCTGAGTATAGTTTACAAATCATAAGAATTGAAATAACACTAAATTCACGATTTCTTGTTTCAATAAACGTGCCTCTAGACGAAAACCTAGAAAAACTGTATAATAAATCCGCCTCTACCCGAAGGAAAAGCGGAGAAAAATCCGGGTCAGAATTAATGTACACAACCGTGCCAAAATTGAGTACACATAAAACTAAATAATTTGAATCATAAGACACAACACAATCATGCAAGAAAATAGTTTCTGAAATTATGTTATTTTAAAAGTATTGCAGCAATGGCGTGATAAAGTAAATACACAAAAAAACACAGTAAAATAAAGTAAAACACAAAAAAATACAATAGATGGATCACCCTAGGGATAAGAATTTCTTCAAAAAACAAACGCCGTTTATATTATCTTTCAAAACGCTATAACCAGCCACCCGAATTCCATAATTATTTTCGTAAATATAAGACNGGTTGATACTCTAGGACGATGAATATTATTACTATTGCAAGTATTGTGTTCGGGAACAAGAGTGTTTCGTATGAAGCAAGGGCGGCACTTCAGTAATTCGGTCCTAACAAACATGACCGTTTCATAAGTATAAATGTAGAAAAGTGTTAAGGTATTTAATTCCTTGAATAAAGGTTTACATGAGTTTCGGGGGTGAGATTTACAAATTATCCGAACTATCCTCTTCTGAATTCTGAACGTTTGAATTGCCCCAGAAGGTAATGCCGTAACGTAAATAGGAGTAAACGTTTGCAAAAATACGCAACGGGAAATATGTGGACTAACTACGTTAAGTAAGATTCGGAATGCGTAACACAATTTGCTTAATTGGGAATTAAGATTGTCAACGTGACAATTTAATTTGAGGTTGCCTTGAATATGGAGGCCTAATAATTTTGTGTTCGTAACATTTTTTAATTGTGTTCCGTTTAAAGGAAGAGGAACCTGGGGCAAACATCTTGTGATACTATTGTGAATTGACATGGACACTGTTTTGTCAGTGTTTTTAATGAGACGATTCGCATGGAGTCAAGCTGAAAGGTTAGACAAAATTGTTTGAGCGTTGGCGTGTTTACATAGAAAATTAGTGTCATCACCAAAAAAAAACAACAACACACTTTTGCAATCTGATGTGGATGATGACATGTCGTTCACATACAATAAAAAGAGTATAGGGCCGAGAATTGAACCTTGGGGTACTCCGCAAGTAAGTGACTTTTTTCTGAGAGACAACCCTGAAGTACTTTATTTTTAGTATAGAATATTTCGACCTATTGATCGACCTATCTATTCAAAAAGACGTTAGCCATTGATGTGGAAGTCCACGAAAGCTTAAATAATGCAATTTGGAAAGGAAAATTTTGTGATTGATAACATCGAATGCTTTGGATAAATCAAGAAAAACACCCTGAGGATTTTTTCCACGGTGAAGAGATGTGGTAACATCGTTTAAGAAAGAAAATATGGCGCTCGTAGTGGAAAAGTTTTTCCGAAAACCGTGTTGATCGTCAGAGTGACGTTTTTGATAAAAAAATCTAGAAGACGCTTATAGAACAATTTTTCTAGGATTTTTGAGAAAGTAGGTAGTAGAGATATTGGTAGATAATTTCCAACATTAAGTTTGTTTCCTTTCTTGTGTGAAACTTTAGCTCTCTTAAATATGTTAGGAAACACCCCTTCCGATAAAGAACTAATAAAATATTTATGAATGGATTTAGTCTAGCATGGGACGAAAATTTAACAATAAACTCGGGTATATCATGTATGCCTGTTGGAAACTTGTTTTTTAATGAGCTGATGATTCTCATGATTTCACTGGCGTTAGTTTCGGAAGTGAACATAGAATTGAGTACGTGGGTGGATATAATTGGAAGACATTGATTTGGAGATATTGAGTTCATTATTGTCGTATCTACCTCGATAATAAATCTCTCCGGGTCAAAATCCGACATTTCAAACCATTAGTTAATAAAAATTAGTAACAAACCAAAAATTAACTAACAAACAAGAAAATGTAACTTACAAACATTAAACTTTAACTAATAAACAGAACAAATTTGACAAACAAACAGTGAACAATTTAACGACAGTAAATAAACAGTCAAATGAAAATAACTACACGCGAAACTCCTCTAAATTAACTTCGTGACGGGGCTCGTCGCATGCAAACGGAGCCAAGCTAGGCGGGTGTGCGATGCACTGCGATTGGAGAAACGCTTCTACGAATCGCATCGCCATGTGAAGCAGACGGCACCACTCCCAGAAAGCACAACAATTATCTGGTGCGCTGCGTTAGCGGTGCGATAGCATGCGATATAGAACCGACAGTCTGCGAGTTTTGGCTATCACGAACGCCGGCGTTTGACAAACATATGAACCAGCCCTAAGACTCAGGGCGCGTTCAATCCCGCCTAGGTACGCCCCAGACAATGACGTCATCCCTTACTACTTAGCATTAATATTGTTCGAAAAGATTATGAAACCAATTTTAATAATTTTTTTAAAACTCATTCCGTTACGTTGTAATAGTAAAGAAATAATGAAACTTGTAAGGAAAGAATGCACATTACCTATTTCCATCCCTTTTAAACGCATGTAAAGAGCATAGTTTTGAAAAAAATATCAATAAACGGTATAATAAACAAATTAGTAAAACAGGGATGATAAGATAAATTTTCATTCGTAATTTTATATTTGAGTCTAAGCATCCGAAAAACACAATGAGGAATCTAAGAACTATTTTTACAGTACATAAAATTGTTTAATTTTTCTTATTTTCTAATCTTATTCGTATCTTATTACTCCACTCTTCGTTAAGTATAACATTTCTTTAAATGGATTAAACAGAGATAACATACGCTTCTTAAAATAGTGGGGAGGCATACAAATAATAATAATAACCAACAAAAAGTTATCTGAAACGGAATTAGGGATCCTTCAATAGATAATGACAAATGTAGAAGGTGCAATAGTTACAGTGAAACAATAGAACACAATAAATTATATCAGGCTGTCCAACTCTTGCCGAACATGACTATCTACGCCGCCGCAACCAAGTATCTGCCATAATACATCAAGCATTAGCTTCAAAAACCAACCTCCTACAAAATGACCCTTAACCCTACTACAGCTACAGCCCAGAACCAATCCTGGAAAATGAAAACTACTAACTCTACCACGACAGAGCGATCCTAACAACCAATCCAACAGAACATAATAGACCTGATATAACATTCGTGGACAAGAATAATAACACGACATACATTATTGACATCGCCATCCCTAATAACTCCAACATTCAAAAGACCCATGCTGAAAAAATCAGGAAATACAGTGACTTGGCTTTTCAAATCCAACAGCAGTGGAAAACTCATACCCAAATTCTTCCCGTTGTCATTTCCAGTACAGGACTGATTCACAAATTTCTCCAGAAAAATTTGGACAAAATTTCAGCCAGCAGACAAAATATCAATATAATGCAGAAATCTGTTGTTCTGAATTGTAAGAAACTTGCTACAACTACAATAGAAACACCACAGACCCTAGCTCTCTTGGTAATCCGCCCGGGAGCAGGTAAATTCCAGCCTCAAGAGGCTGAGATTGAAAAAATAATAATAATACTATACGTATAATTGATTACTTGTGTAACAAAATTTGAAACACGATAATTGCAGAAAATTGTTATGTTAAAGAATAAAACAGTGATAACACGATCACGTATCTTTATATCCTGTATTAATTTCGTCGAAAAGCCCTAATGACCTTGACGAGTCCTAAATCTCCACACAAAAAAAAATGCGCCAATTCTTGACTCTTCCCACCATAGTATGAATGAAATCAAACACACTCAGCCTCATTTACGCAGCCTACATTGTTAGATGAGATTACATTATCGATGATCTGAATAGGTCTAAGCGTATCAGTGTTTAAGATGCAATACTGATCTAACAATATTACTCTACGTTCATGTAGCGGAGTTGGTGATAGATGTAATATTAATTTTGCGAAAAAAAATCCTGTTTTTGTCTTTTTAGTCATGGACATGACCTTCGGTGAAATTATCGTACTATTGGCCTTATCATACAAAGTCAAATCGTACATAGTACACATGGCTAAACTATCGTACAATATGATAATTATCGTACATCTGGCAACTCTGCATCAATATCTCAACATAACTTTGAACTTTCCATTATTATACCAACATGAGGCGCTTATCTGACAATATATACGTTGGATAATCACACTGGAGCAATATTTAACACAATAATAGTAATAGTATAAGTGAAAAATTCTAGTTCCGCATGCGGTACGCGGCAAGAAACCTTCATTTTTTATTATTTTAACACAAAAGCCATATTCATCCCACGTTCATATTTTTCCAGGTGATTAACAAGGATATAAACGTTTTCAAGTGTTAATTTGAAAATTTTTAAAACTGCGAATTTGATAAATTAAAAATTAAGTTTGAAGGTGTGACTTTTTTCCTCCTTGACTTATGTCATATCACATATCATTGTAAAGATCATTACATAAGATGTGAAATTACACCTCTACCAGCTCTCTGTCCCAATTAGGAGAGCTTCTAGAGCAATTCAAAAGTTTTATGTAGAACCGTTTAAGGGCGTTTTGTTTAAACTTTACTGGGCTCTAATGACCTCGATGTTGACGAGCCCTAAAGCCCCACAAAAAAAAAAATTACATTTTTGTAACTACCAAACGTGTAGAAATTTTACAACAATACTCGGTCCTCTTCTTGATCTACATGTTTGTTCTAGCAGCAAATCCCGGATAGTTCCGAACAGTTCTGAACTGTCCCGCGCATGCGCAGAAGCGAAATCCCAGTTGTGCGCTGTTCCAGCAGTGACAATTCCGAACTTTTTGTCCCAGTTCGCTGTTCCAGCAATCGCCAGCGAAGAGTTCCGAACCTTTCGGAACCGTTCTGAGAGTTCTGGAATTCTGAAGGGATTTTAAGTTCGCAACAGTGGTTACGGTCGGTCACCCGCGTGGTTCGTAGGCGGTGGAGGAAATCAGCGGAAAGGAAGCGAGTATCACTCGATTGTTTGGCGTCTTCTCTTGCTGTCCTACCTGTTTAGTTCGACCTTGCGTTTCAAATTGAATTATTCTTTCGATTTTCGGACCATTTTGAACCTCTTCCGTTGCACTTTGACACTGCTTTCTTCCTGTTTATTCTTTAGGTTCAGTGACTGAAACCTCGTAGTTTATGAGGACCTAGCTGTGTTTTTTTAATAAATTTTCTCTATATTTCATTTTATTCTATTTATGTTTATTTGATTCTGAATAAATCTCTTCTGTATCTTTATATCCTGCATTAATTTCGTCGAAGGGCTCCAATGACCTTGACGTTGACGACTCCTTAAAAAAATCGTTGATTCTTGATATTTCCCACCATGGTACTTCATTTCTACTTTCATTAGATTCAGTTCATGTCACAACTGATTTCTTTGATCAATTTCTATTTTTGATTAATTTAATACTTTTCATAGTTCACAATCTGTTATATATTACTTTCCTCATCGCCTTTCTATCTTATTTGGTTATTGGTAGATTAAAGAAAGTATGGAAGGTAAGTCAAACATCAAGTTCGACTTACCTTCCATTCTTTCTTTAAGTAGGCAAATTTCTTTTCTAAGTGTGAAAATATGATATTAAAGTGAGTAAATATTAAAATGTATGTGCTAGTGTTTGAGTATTTTGAATTGTTGTGGAAAGGCAAAAAACACTATTTTAATGCGTTCTCAAGGGACATCCTTGAAAATTTATATTAGCAAAACTGTTAAGCCTAAGACATTGAAATTTTTACACGGTGTTTCTTGGATAGTTATTTATAAAATGTATTAGCTTTATAATTTTATCTAGAATAAAAATTCTTATATTTTTTAAAAACATTGCAATCTTTAGGTTTGTTAATCGTACAATCTTCCATTGGACCTTAAAATAACCGTAATTAAAAATAAGATTAAAATTTACAATTAACTTATTAAGAATGGTATATTGTGATTTTAACTCTTGATGCAACACGGGAAACTATGGGTTTGGGTGCCAGGCGGTGATACCCACGCTCTATCGCACATTGATCTTCCGTGTTTTATTATGAGAAATGAAATCACGATGTTCATTATTAATAGGCTAATTCTTAGTTTTATCTTATTTTTCAATATGGTTAATTTGACTTGTACTAATTTTACTAGATATATGCCATTTTGGAACTGCTGCTCACATTTTCCCATCAAAACTTGAAAATTTTGTTAGTCATTTTCTTCAAAAGTTTTTTTAATGTGCACTATATCATTAATAAATGTTGTCATAAAATGACATTGTTGACATATTTTGACCGGAAACCTCATTATACAGAGGTCGGGTCAGATCCAACTCCACCCTACCTTCCAACTTAATTTCATTCCACTGAACCGATTGAGAGTTAACCGTCCACTTGGCGCACTGCACTCATCAAAATAGAAAAGTATGTTGGGAATTACCCCGTCATACATTACAATATGGAAACTTTTTATTGATATAAAAATATTAAAAATAGATTTTAAAAATAAAGAAATAATTTTTCAACAACGTGTATTGATTGATACGTACATATCAAATGCTGCGTGTAAACGAACACGTGACATCTGGGACTGTGTGTTCATGAAGAAGCGACACTTGCGAACTCCGATAAGACAAGTGACGATTCAGGAAAATTCTAAGCAATTCTTTTCAACTAGGGTAGACTTGTCGAACACAAATGAGTGTTCAAAAACCAAAAAATACGGAAACAGTAGCATACATAATCTGACAAATTTCTCACCTGACAACGGGAAAATCAACATATGAGGGTCATAGTTTCGAGGTTACATCGTCCAAACTGCTGATAAAAATGTACGAGATGCTGATAAAATTTTCGGAGAAACTGGTCATGCTGGTGGAAGTGGGAATTGATTTATTTTTGTTCACCTATTAATAATATCCAGTCACAACCAAATACTACCTTCCCCCTTTAATAACGGGAAAAAATTAATTCAAACCATTAATTTTCGGTACGTCGCTCTCAATGATATACTAACGAGTAACAACCTTACCCGCGGAATAATACCATTCGCTTAGTTTTATAGTCACTCAATCTGAATTTTTATACCTCACGATTAGCCCTACAAAGATCGGCTTCTGAATTGAAAATATTAGAAGTATGATATTATTTCCAATATAATAAATTCTTGAATATAATGCATCTTTCTACCTGTTTTATTTGTTTCAGCTAGCCTGAATGTTGTTGAGAAGGAAAAACTTTTCTCCAAACATATACAACCAACACATCCAGAGGATATGTTAAAATCATTTCTCTTCGTGAAGAATAAGCATTCACTAAGATTTCAAGGACAAATGGAAGTAAACTTATACATGAGAAAAATATTCAGTGACTCCGTTAATTATTTACCTTCAGCATGATAAATATGATTATTTTTACATTATTTTCTTTTGTTTGGAGTTCACAGGCGTCAAGAATCTCACTTTTGAATAGTGTGTTTCTAGACATTAGTGAAAGTAATGGATATTTGGATGAAGTTTTGAATAAACTCCTAAATATTTTCAATCAAAAGGCTATAACAGAAAATTTTGTGTTTTTCAAAACAATTCATTTTTTCTAGTTCAAATGAAAATACTATCTAACATCAAGTACTGCAAAGCTTTGATTCACATTTCACGAAGTCTGCTCTTCCTCGGCCAAGTTTTTTTCTACTTATCTTCTGGGAAGACTCGTCTGCGACTAGATAGAAATTTGTGACGTTTAAAAAGAACCACACTTTGGGATCCAGATGCACTTTTTGTAGTGATGTGTAATAAAATGAAGGAACGAGTGGAAACTCAAAAAAGCTTATACCATGGAGGAGTGTTTCGAGCTATTATAGGGCTGTACGGAATCAATGAAATGGTAAAATTGTCATCATGAACACACGACGACCTTTCTGTAGGTCACAAATTAAAACAAACTTAACTTCTTACTTCCTTCAATGAGAAAAAAAGTTTAGATACTACCCTTTGGTGTTTGCTGTTTCGAGTTATCCAGAAAAAGAACGTTCTTCTTGTTTAGACGGACACTTCCATTGGAACAGAAATGTCGAAACTATGTTAGCTCATTTTATTGGCGATGCTCTGAAAATTCGTCTATTATGTTATACAGATATAAATATACCACTGGGTGAAAAATTGATGAACCGGTCATACACGGGATTCACTTCCATAGTGATAAACGGGAAAGCTGATATTTTTTTAATCCCTAAGTTTTGGTTGTCATCTTCAAAGAACAAGTTAGAACTAATTTATCCCCATGATTTTACTTCCTTTTGCATTTATGTTCGTAGAGCCTTTCCTCTTCGGTTTTCAGAAAGAGTTATCAACATTTTTACCTCTGTTACGTGGATTTTGACTTTATGTTTACTAAGTCTTACAATAGTCAAAGTTTTGTCAGGCAAGTCGGAGTGCTATTGGGAACATTGTACATATTCCTCTGGGGAAATTTCAGTCGGAATCTCCATGGAGTAGCTTGTGTATCAAGTTTCTTCATATGTGTTTCTGGTTTAATATTAGGATTTGCATTCAGTGGTGGAATTACTAGTCGTCTTGCAATTCCTGTGTTCAGTCAGGGAATAAACACTCTCAATGACGTAGTCGAACTTACAGAAAAAATTTAATAAAAACAGTTATTCAACATCTCTGGAGTTACTGAAATCGGGAAATTCAAATGATACCCAGAGCATTTTTTCCCAGGTAAAATGAGCTATTGATATGATTAATATTATTTTGCTTTTATTTTCACATATGCCCATTGGCATGAATAATTAACATTCAAGTACTCGCATGGAATGTTCCGAACACAAGTATCCGCGCAGATTAATATTTTTTTAAATTATTATTTTCTTCTTTTAAAGTAGTTTAGTAATCAGAATCTTGTATATATTTAAGAGTTGTTCAAGTAATAAAGAACTCTTTTAGGCAAAATATATTTGTTTGTGATATACAAATTTGATTGAAAGTTGAAATTTGCCATGAGCCAAATTTTGGGATCGATTTGCCCGTCCCCAATTATTTGTACATAAAAATGATAAAAAATTAACTAAAGTGACAAATTGCGTTAAAAATTCTAAATAACGAACACAAGGAAAAGGAAACGTGGTTGTAAGGTTTATGAATGAAATATTGGGGTGTAAAAACAAGATTTTTGTTAGACAAATTCTTCTCATCTCAGTCATTGCAAAAAAATGTTGGTGGGTTGGACAGACCCACTCGCTGCACCTGAAGCACCTTTTACGAGTACTTATAAAACAATACTACATTCCAAAAATACAATTTCAAATCTGCATTTTGATCTTCTACCAAAACACTTTCGTAGTCGCATTGTTTGCCGCAGCCACTGACATATCTGTTCTCGCTCTTATTTTGGCATATTTTCTTTCACAGAGAAATATACACAACGCTACGAATAAAATAACGAACAAAAATTACATTTAAGTATAAAACAAACAAAACTTACAACTATACTGGAAAATAAACAGTCTTGTAAGAACTCGCGAAGATTATAATAGTAAACCAGACAAAAATAAACCCCGTGAAAAGGGGAGTTACACGACTGCTCAAAACCACGCATTTTGTCAACCCCCAGACAATAGAAAGTTGATAACCCTGGGCGTGAGCACTCCAATGTTAATGCATTTTAAAAATCTTTGTATGGGTTGATACTACTTTCTTTTGCCTAGATGTATCAGCACGATATGTTTCTTAGTATCAAACGTCGAGGTAACTTTCAAATAATTTGTATAAACGACCTTTTAAAGTATGCTAAAGTAAGAAAGAATTAATTAACTCTATTTTAGTCTACTTAGAAAGGTAGTTTATACAGATTATTTAATCATGGATATCAATCTAGACATATCCTTTCTCCTCCCAAATAGTTATCAAAAGTTCATTAATTTTTTGTTTGCATTTACAGTATGGTAGGAAGTACTCCGTTTAAAGATAAGTGGGTATGGTATACAAAGAACAAGGACTATTAGTCAGGAAGAAGACAGGGAAGATCGCTCTCCTCATGGTCAATACTCACGCAGACATATTCTTAAGAAAGAGGGAGTACACTTCTGCTGGATATCCGCTCACGAGAAAGGTGCCTGAATGTGTGATACCTCCTTTACCACCAGTTGCAACTATTCCCACATTTTCCGTATGCATTAAAATAATAATGCAGGTGCATTTTACACTTATTATGTGATTTTTACTAGTATCTCGAGACATTTCTTAAACAAAATCTATAATTATTTTTCATATCGAAATCGATCTATGTTAATAACGTGAATGCAATACACTAGTATCTTGAGCGAAGAGTTCGTTTCCTGATTTACAGTTCGCTTACTATCCTTTATATTGAATTGGTTGGTATTGATATTTTTGACTGATATTTGGCTGGTCGGTAATGAATTTAATATTTCCTTTTTATTGAAAGAGTTGGAATTGAATGTTTTGGTGTGAAGGTGGTAACACACAAGAATCTTTGAATGATACGCTTACTGAAAGCTTAGAACTGGAGAACCTCGTTAATCCGGCCAGTTCGGGATCCAAGATGTGCGGGCACACGGATTTTCCCGAAAATTTCTTCTGAAATCGGGATTTAACACTTAATAAACGAGAGTTATTTACATATTTATTATTACGTTTATATCATATGAAATTGTCATTTACACGAGAAACAAAAATATAATATTTAAAGAAACAGGAACGTAACGGTCATGAAATACGGCGAAAACGTAGATGAAAATAGTTATATTTTAAATAAATTTTATATATTTTAAATAAATGATGCCGAATTATAAATCATTCCGGACGTACTTTCTCTCAAAGAATGATTATCAATTCCTATGCTTTTAGGTGACTTCCATACTTTTCAAATGCACAATTCATTTTTCATACAACAATCTTCTTCTTCCTCAGCGTTTGTCCCGCAAAGTGCAGGGTCCGCTAGATGGATGCCCGCCGGATGCCCTTCCTGTCGCACCTCCCCGGAGCGGGTGATTGATGAATGATTATGACGGTGAGATGATTATGAATGAATGATAGGATCGGACCGGGTTTGAACCGGCGTCCCCAGAGGTAGAAGGCGAGCGCGTTAGGCACTACGGGTCGCCCAACAATCATTTCCTTATCTTATACAATATTTTAATCAATGGATTCACAGGAAATTTTCTGGTCTACCGAAAATAAAGTTTTCGAAGACAGTTAGGAATGTTGTAAATAATCCCTAGGTTTTAATACCTAGGGACATCTGTACCAGTTTTCATGAATCTATGTATATAATAGAATAGTAACTACCCTTTTCAGTGTTTTTAATTCTTGAAACTATGAGATAGTATCAAATTCAAACCTAGCTCTGATTCTAATCCAATCCTGCGAAACGGCAATGAAAGTTTCGTTTCAATCCTTCCAATAGTGAGGGTTTCAATTTCAAATTATGTTTAAAAGTTCCCGGTTGAGCATTGACGTTGCTAAGGGAAGTGGTAGGGTGAGTTATTTTGTATGGTAGCTGCCGTTTGTCGTTCCCTGTGGAACCTTTGTTATGTACAGGTATTTTCTTACTTCTTGGTTCTTGCGTTTTCTAAATCATAAATGTTAAAGTTATATTCATAAAATTGGTTACAATGTATTAATTTTAATTTTGGTAGTTTTTAATAAGTATAATGTTAAAATATCAGTTATTCAATGCTACAATAAAAGTAAATAAAATATTTGTTCTCTAAACAATTCAGAACAAACTTGAACATAAAATGTGAGGATTTGCTATTTATATAGCAAAACACTTCATCTTATACATGTTTTACACCAGAGATTCTCCAACTGCGGTCAAAACAAATAGTTGATTCCTTAGATTGAAATAAAAGAAACGCAGAAAACGATTAAAGCAGATGTGAAGTCAAGTTTTATTACTTAATGGAGATGTCTGTGTAGTATTTGATAATTTTGAAGGCAGTAACGTGAAGTCAAAAAATAATAATAATTTTCTTGCGATTGATGTTAATGATGAAGGGTTGGATGGGAGAAAATAGAATATTCATCACAAATTAAAAGACACTTTGAAACAAAGGTAACAAACTCTATTTACTATAAAAATTCGATTATGCTAAACGAAACTTGGTTTTTTTATGATTGAGGGGTATGAACGTACGAAAATATTCGTATGCAATTTTGTTGTGGATTGTTTTTGAGAAGGTGAAATATATTTTGTAAATTTGGGAGCAGGATACACAAAGACGAAGATGAAGAAAACCGAAGCAGAACAGCACATTGAGAAGTGGTTATCACGCACGAAAAAAAAAAAAAAAAAANGTTAGATAGCTCAGCCTAAAGTTAGTTGTGATAGCTCACGCGTTGGCTGTCTCGCGAACAGACAGTATTATTAGCTTCCACAGCTTATGCTGTAGCTGCCCTAAAACAGTTTTCGCCTGAACGAGACCAATTTTTCATCGCTGTAGCTTATATGTTTTGCGCGCAACAGTTCAGTCCCGCTCAAAAATCTTACTCAGCTACAAGAACTGTTGTTTGTTCCTCGCCGCTGATCTCGTTGGTAGTTGCAGCTAAATGACACTCGGCTGCGCTGCCTTCTATGCATTCGGTTCGTTGACTCATTACTGAGGCGGCGCAGTCTCAGGAAATGTTTTACGGAGTCAAATCGATCATGGCGTTCTCATTTGTGAATAGGTGTTTACTTGAACAAAATGATTCTTTACAATGACTAAACGACGCCATCCCGACGTTGCGTAGCCCGAAATTTGAAGTCTAAGACGACGAATATTTACAGTGTTTTCTTGACGTCGAGCAACCGTTCACTGATGATATTTTGAATATCTAAAGGTTAATGTTGGCGAATATCTAATTATTATTTTAAATAATGATATTTTCAAATGTATTAATCTAATACGAGTAAATTTCAAGTATATTCAAAATAAAGAAACGTTTGGACATATTAAAACTATTTTCTTGGTATTTAAAGATATATTTTTCAAGATTTTAGAGATGATTACTATTTTACTTATTTACTATTTATGGTACCAATACTATGGTGTCAACTCTTAGACAACGAAACACAAGATTATGAAACATCATACTGCAGTAACTCAATGCTAGCGTTCGCGACTTTAGATGGAAAGGACCCTGGATCGAATACTGGCACGGTCGGATACCTGAAGTCGGACGTCTAAAAAAAGGAACGTTTGCTGCACGCCTGTGATGAAACAAGGCAAGGCCATGGAGTTGTAATAAAAATGAATGTCGTCAAGAAAGTCAAGAAAAAATATATAGAACAAAACAAGCCGATAGTAGATATAGACTCGAATCAATATTACATGCTTACTGGTTGGCAACATCGTCTTATATAGGTTCCCTTTTCTTATCCTGTAGATTAGCTACATAAATTGTGAGAGCTAATGCTGTACGCTGTGATACAGAAGGTCGAAAATTCACGTTATAGCAGACGGATGTTAGCCGTGAGAGCACATGTATTGTCTGTCCGACTGGAAGCCAATACATTAGCTACCGCAGCTAAGGTATTTTTTAGTGCGTAAATAAGTGAAACTTTTGTACTCGTTGGAGGATGAATATGAATGTTCTGGGACATGTTTAATTTTGTGTAATGAGTTATCAATTCAATTGACACAGAAAATTAACTTGTAATTTGCAATTAGAGATAGTTTATTTTTCTGATTTTCAAAGAAATTCTACAAACACGATTCATCGTACCGTTCTATTTTCTATAATCATCTAGATATCGAACCAAACTCTAGTTCCGTCTATAGGAAGTTGAATGAAACAGGAAGTTATATGGAGCCACAGATTCTAATTTATTTTGGGGGGAACATCAGAATGAGAGTGATCATCGTTTCTTTGGAGCGCACGTGCGTGAGTGCAAGCGAGCAAGCGAACGATTTCGCGTCTGTCGTCTCGCAGCCTGGGGCCGTACCCACGCCCGCGCCTCCATAACTCGCCCTTCGCAGCCTTCGTTCGCCTATAGCCTCTACTTACATCCAGTGACTAACGTGCCACGCGTCAGGGATCTCTCTCCCCCTCTATTGGCACTGCTCTGCACACACACACTTAGTTGCCAAATTTTCTGCTAGATTTGCTTTTGGTGTTGATATTTTATCGAGACGAATGTATTATTAATTTTTATAAATTATCATGTAAATATCAGGTAGGGTCCATCCAAATATCTCATATTCTAAGAGCAAAATTTATTTAACTATTATTGATTAAAAGTTTTTTCACCTCTTTTATTGTTGTGTGCAATTTTTTAACTGAGATGCTTTCCAATGATATAAACAATTCACGCTAATAATGAGTATATTTCTGTCAAATAACAAAGAGAACAAACAATAGAGGAAAAGAACGGAGCTAAGTCAATTTTATTAGTCGTCTTCTGAAAAACGTGCAGAAACTTACCTGATCCTTCCGTTCCGGAACCCTCCACGATTTCTTAAATGGAATTCTTGCACAAAATAGAATATTCGGAGGGTTCTTTGAAGCAAGAAAAAAAGGATGAGGAAAATTGCATATTGGATGGCATTTGCCACACAAGATATACCGAGTTAAACAACATCCACCAATGAGACCCTATTTCGTATCATTAAATACTCCCATATCAATGCCAAATTACCACTTCCTTAGAGATGCAAAACGTTTTTAGAGAAAACCGCCTGGAGATACAATATAGGCTAGATTTGACACAAGTTCAAGTAAATAACCAATCTTCAACATTTTTTCATTACGCAGTATTATGCAAATTCTTAAAAATTTATTCGATTTACACTCATTGAATACATTGAACTTACTGAATTTCCATACATATATTTGTTGGACACTGATATTTCACCATTACGTCTTTTCCACAGTATATTTTACTGAAAGGCCGTGAACAATTTACACGAATTCGTAGATCATCAACTTCTCAACTCACAGTCACTAAACCCATTTATATTTGACATTCGTTTTAGTCAGGAAAAATTATAACCTTCATTTGAAAATACTTCACGAACGACTTCAACTGAAGTAAAAAGAGGAAACTAGTAGGTCACAAAAATTGCAACAAAAGGTATATTTGATAAGTTTCAATATGTAGAAAATATTACTTGAGCATAATAACATTAATGAAAGATAAGAATGTAATATTAAATGATAATTATTTTTTCAATTTAGATGTTGTTTGCCAGAGTACAGGAAATTCAAAGTAACGAAAACTCATTTTTTTGTACACCTCGTTCGGAAGATCAAAAAGGACAATATTCGAAGTCACTTTTTACATTCTTCTGACAAACAGAAAGCAATTGAATACGAACAAAACGGGAAGACAAAATTATGAGAATATGTTTTTTATGTAAAATCGTGAAGTGCGGAAATATAACTTTGTGTTAGATATAAATAAAGTCAATTTAAGAAAACTTCTCATGCACGCAAACATCAAAATCTTCTGTTCATGAGTGCTTTTTATGTTTTAGATAAATAAATGCGTAAGATAATGTAAATTAGCAGAAATACGAAAATCAGCTGTGAAAATGAATGTACTCTTACATATAAATGTCTTTCTTTATTAAAGTTGTGTGATGAAAATTTCTACAACTTCGTGCCAAATATGGCAAGTAAATTGGAATTTACTGAATATTTTATGTAGATAAATAATTATCTTTATGATTGACAAATAATGATTATGAACTTTTTCATTGAGTACATATAACTATTTATGCGGTTATTATCTTTCCAAACGTAAGTGGCTAGAACAAATTAACTAATCAAATGTTTTATAATTGTATCATTGATACATTTCTCGCCTACACTTTCTTTAGTTAAATATAATATTTGTACTGCCCAAATCTATGTTTTTATCTATAGTATTTCTAGTATATCTATCGTGTTTCTAGTATAGCTTCACGTACTGCAGAAATAGCTAATATGATATATACTATGAGCGTGGGAAGTGCTCTCTTATTTAATAATCTCAACTTTGGCCAATTTATTTGTATTTTACTTCTTTATCTTACATGAGAATTGTAATGTCCTCAAATGAACATGGTAACTGTGTTCAATGATATAAATCACTTCCTTACAACAGAATTCATTGATAGAGCAACGAACTTTTAAACGACGAATTGTGTAAGAAAACAAGATGAAATAATAGCATGCTCACATCCTTTCGATTATTCGATTCAAGGCTATAATTAAGCTCATTGTAGAGATCATGATGATCTCTAGTTTTGAAACCAATCTTAGATTACCACACAGAGGGCCACCAACGTAATAGTTGCTCAAGAGGGAATCAAAATAAGACAATTGAGTTTCCTACCATCCAATTTTGCTCAAAATGGAAACTAATTGCAATTTAGATATTTTACGAGTTGATAGTGAAACTTGTAAGTTAATGAATTAAAGAATATCGCATGTTCATTATATTGTTCTCTATAAGAAATGATACATATCTTTAATTTCTATAATTAAAGATGTATAATACATTCATTATAGAAATAAACACAAATCCTATGATTTTAGAATTTTGAGATATAGTGATGATGTAATTCATGTAATTTATAAAATAATTCGTAAAAAGTAATTCACCAATGTAGATATAAAAATGAGTAGAATGGCTCCGAAGAGTTAAGGAAACCGAACTTCGTAGACATTGGTTTCATCTCATTCTACTGTCGGTACACCAGTGTTAGAGGCCAATCTAATATTGTTGAAATAACGTTTTTAACGTAACCACTGTCTCAACCCATGAAAAGAATTGAAAGAAAAAAATCAACATAATAATAGACATGACGGGAGTGAACCACCGTCTCATCACAGTAAAATAATTTCCTCCATTGTTTAGGCCACTGATTTCATTGTATGACCTTTTCCACTCTGCTGGGCACATGCCGTATTCTCAAACCACTGTATTGAGAAAAAGTGTCGGTTAATAAATGTTTGATGATGTTACAGCTAGCAACTTAGAAAAATTCAAGAATAATGGTGAAATTGTGATACAATAGTATTTGAGAGTGGTTATTTTATTCAATTATATATTGTAAATTGAAATTTGTGGCAGAATAAAATCTTGTTCCTGTTTCTTTTTTTCACATATTTTAAAATAAGTAAATATTACATCTGAGAAAAGGTTATTCCAAAAATGGAGACAAATGTTCCACTATCTCTCGTGACCTAGTCGGCAACCCTGCGGCTCACCCGGGGAAACCAACATCGATGTGACCATTCGATCTGACCTTTGCGTCCCAATTGTGGAACACCTTCCCGTGCCCCCGCTGCGAAACAACGGCGCAGAGAGCGCCCGCACCGGAAAGTGAGGCATTGGTCGGTTGTGCGCCTGTTGGAGTAATAAAGTGAGCCCGAGTTATGCGGCGTAATAATACAGCTTGACGAGGCTCAAGCTACGCGATCGTGAAATACCAACAGCCCATGCGTCTCAGTACTGCCGCTTTGATCCCCGCCTCCTCTGCCACCGTCTTCCATCCTCTGTTGCTGTCATCCTCTTCCTCTCCAAATTACATTCATACGTCAGCAAACATAACACTTCTACTGATATATGAATTACTAATGTACGTACAAAGGTCGAATTGTGTTACGTCACATTTTAAAAACACAACATTATTTTCAATAGTTATTCAGTTTCAAGAATAGTATTATAATGCTTTATAAATTTGCATTAGTTATGTTTGAGTGATCAAGTTTTGAGACCATCCATCTAAACGTTCCATGTTTCTTCTATCACGTAAATTTCTCAAAATAAAGGTTTTCGTGAAATATATATTACTGATATAACTGTGAGTGCGAGCTTCTTCACTTCTGTCAATCTCCACTTCTCACAACTTTGAGATATCTGAAAAAAATCTCAAGCTAATTATTCGGAGTTAACCGTTAAAATGGAATAAACAGACACTGTACAGAATTTGACTCTCCCATGGTCCCAATCCCTACATTTTATACTGAACAAATATCTCGCAATGTCGAAAAACGTTTTGAAATAAGAAGACAACAAAGTCTGAACGAATTTTAAAGCAGGGTTGGCAATATTCTTATTCTTATGAATAAAAGTTGATAAACTGAAAAATCATCCGGTTATTCTTCGTAGAAAAAATTACGAAGAAAATAAATTCTTTTATTTCACGTGCGAACAATAACGATTAAAAAGTTAATTCTTATATTCGGTCAAACATTGAATGACAAATAAAAAATTATTCTTATATTCGGTCAAATTTGTTTGACGAAAAACAAGTTAATCTTTCATTGAATGACGAATAAAAAGTCATTTGTTTATTCTTCAAACTTTAAATGACGAATAACAAGTTATTTTTGTATTTGTCTAAATTTGAATGACAAATAAGTTATTCTTTCACTTGACGTAAATAAATGACGAATAAAATGCTATTCCTTTATTGGAGCAATACTGGGTGACAAATAACATGTTATTTTTTTATTTGACCTCTTAACAAATAATGAGTTATTCTTTCATTCCAAAAAAAAATAACATTTTTTTGTTCTTGGTAAAATAAATAACAAATACTGTTATGCTTTTTTCTGTAATGAATAACTAAGATGAATGGTTGTACTGTTCATAACTAGAATGTAATTATTATCTTACGTATGAACATACAAAATTCATGAATAATTATATTGTACTGTTAATGTTGATATTCTTAAGATTTATTGAGGATTTATCTTAAAAATGAAGTATGACTAAAAATTGCTTATTGAATATTTTTGTCATGAAAATTTTGAGTACGCGGATTAATTCTAATATAATACTGTTTCTTCAGATTTTCACTCAAATATATTGAATGAAAACTTATGAACAATTCGTTTTAAAATTTGAATGACTGGAGTCAACATCTAAACTTCCTATCATTTATCGTGGCACATGAGAGCAGGAATTTACTGAAGTTGTTTAAGTGACATAAAAAGTTTACAAACAATTCAGAATGTATTAATGTACTTTTGATTTTTTAACGATCAAACCTTTTAAATTACACCTTTTTAGAGTTAATAATTTTAGTACTTGCATGTCAATGATTTAAAGATATAATCATAAAAACATATGTTTCCATACTGAAACATTCATAAGTCAAAGTATTCTTGAAGTTGGATAGCCTATTGTAGGTGTTTATATTCCTGTAGTTTAAAAATTGTTTCTAAACCCAATCTAGTACTGACGCTTTTACACACTTGGCACGCGTAATTGAGAAGTACAATAATTACCCTAAATGGCATCAGTAAAGTCATAGACACTTATGACTTAGAATGTGATGTTTTAATACCTGACGTACACCTTGTCAGTCATATTACCTGTAGTTATAACACGCATTTCAAAATGTATTCTTTATTGTTTATCCCACAATTGCAGTCATGTCATATTACGACGCTACGATATCCCCGTAGCGTTAGAGTCGTAAGATTGAAATAATGCAAAAAGAGTTTTCATTCAGCTTGGCTCTTAATTGTACTAAAGGTTTTATACAACGCTCATGAGCATGTAAGCAGTATTATCACATAAAGACTAGATTACCACTAGACATGTGGCAACATACATTAAACCAGTGAGAGAAAGATATAGAAACAAACTCTCTGAAAATATGCGACACTGCGGCCACCAGTGGGAATGAAAGAGCAAGCTTCATAAACCAACATTCATTCCCATACGGAATTCGGAAGACTCCTCACGTAACTAATCTTAAATACATTATAACACTACACTTTAATGAAGATGCGATGCCTAGGTTATTATATCTCTGGATTCCATTTTATGTCATCAGCCTCTCTCGACACAGCGCGTTTGGTACACACCACACCTTCAGATTCTTCGTAGGAAACACTCTACTGATTTCTAATTTACACACATACACATGTACATTCCCACGGAACAATATTATTTATAGTATTACTTTTATTAATACCCATATATAGCTTGAAAAACATTCACGGAGTAATAAAAGTGTTTTGAGCAAAACAAGTTATTCCTTGAAATACAAAAAGTTTCAAGTTGAAATACAAAAGCCTTTTGTGTTATCAATTGCAACAAGAATAAAAATACCAAAATAATAAAATATTTCGTAATTTTTTATTTATTACCAAGAAGCCTGCTCTTTCACCGGACAGTGACGGGGGTGAGAAATTGGGATAGTCAGGTATTGGGATGCTAGAATACTTGGTTTCAAATCATTAATTGTCTCGAGTGGGTGAGAGAAACATATACGATCGAGCAGGATTTTAATCTACGTTCTAGAGTTCAGAGGTATTGCGTCAGATACGACGCTACCACTAGATCACTGACGTCACTAATGTTACTTTCTCATATACGTAGTATATAGACCGTATTGTAATCGTGGAAAAATTCGAAAGCGAGATTTTGTCGGAAATATCCGTTTTGACGATCCCTGATTCTGAAAAAGTGATTTTTGGCATAACGGACGTCCGTCTGTCCGTCCGTCCATCTATCTATTCGTCTGTGCGTGGCGATTCTGAGCAAATGGATGAATCAATTTAATCGCATTTCGTATTTACGGTCGAATTTACTTGTTGTCGATGCACGTGCTCTATTTCTTAAATTTAAAACAACTGGTACTACACATGAAGGTCAAAGTACTCTTTTGAATGTTTCTCAGTAAACAGCTCCAACGATTTTGCTTAAATTTTGTGTAGGTAAAGTACAATCATTATACATTACAACCACATTAGCGGTATTTCGCTTGAATGTTTGGTATAGATGAAGTAAAATAATTTATGTCTGCTACACATTAGTTTACTGTTTCAAGAAGCTTGAATAATATTTAGCAGTGTAAATACACCAAGCAGACGTAGAATACGCTTTTGGTAAACTGATTTGAAAGGTATGATAATGATAAAATACTTAGGAGGACAGTAAACGCACTGCAGATAGGAAAATATATCATTTATTCGTTATTGTCAAGATTTACAGATTTATTAAACGTCTATGTATGTTTTTTTCTCCTTATATATATTTTTAGCAGCAAAACATTGCCCAATATTTGTTTCCTCAGTGCCCGTCCTCGTTTATTCGTCACCCTATCACACATTCGTAATCGATACGTACCATACAAGTCACCTCGTCTCTCCTCCTCATTTCTTTCAAGATTTTCTCAATTATATCCATGCAATACTTGTTCCCCAGAACAAAATTATATTACCCTATATTGGGGATGTATTTATCAAGATCCGGTACTCTCACTTCTGCATCATTTAGAATAACAGCCGCCCACGGACCCACTTTGTACACTATTCTACTCTTCCGACATGTATAACTAACTTAATAATTCCGATCGTTACAAATTATAGATAGCAGTGCACAATATAGATTATTATCAATGTTCAGCAGATTATTTATCCTAAATAAAATAATGGGAGATTCCCTCCCCCTCTTCCTCAGGTTTATATTAAAGTGAGTCCAAAGAATATACAAAAAAAAAACCACTTGTGAGGTAAAAGGTGAAATAAAGCAGGGTAGAGCAAGGTATGACGACGATACGTCAGCTGTAATTGAAAAATATCCTATATAGAAAAGGGATATTCTTTCCTTCTTAATTTTGAAATGCATTCTTTAAGTAAATGTAAGAAATTTTCTTCATTATACAATTAGGGAGCAAATGACTTTTACTTTTTAGCTTATTTATGTGTAATGAAGTCCAAAAAATTGATTTCTTTGTATAATGGATACATTAAAACCTTTTTGAATTAACTTATTTACTAAATACTTCATTTACAAATTACTTAATAGTTTCCTCTCTGCGCTTTCTCAATCAATTTTCTAGGTTTCATTTCGATAATATACTTTATGTTCGATGAATGACTCACCGAGGAATAAACTAGTGATTGAAAAGAAATGCACATTCCTTCGTGAGCATGACCACCATTCTCATTCGATTAACTTATTCTTTCCAACACAAAGTAGTGCAGATTCATTTGATACTCATTGTACCAAGAACAAAAATAAACCAGAAAAGGGAAACGTTTTGTATTGCATTACTAAAAATAATTCATTCTCGATGGCAGCACGATAAAACAGAAACTTATTATTTATTCTACGTCAAGCAAAATTAACTTTTTATTCGTTATTACAATTAATTTTGTCAAATAAAAGAATAAATTCGTAATCGTTACTTATTTTCGCAAAATAGAAGAATAATGTTATTCGTCAATCAATGTTCATCAAATAAAAGATTTTAATTTCAATTTTCATCCGTCATTCTTGCTACGTGAAATAATGAATTATTTTAATAAGCTCTTCTTCCTTTATTCAAAAGAATGATTTATTCTGACTATGAGCAACCCTGCCGCTGAGTTCTATCTTGAATCTTTCCCATTCAGTACGTTTATTAGTTAATGTCGGGATTGGTTGTTTAGTTATTATAGTATTACTGAGGGTAAGCAGGATAGGAGAGTGATCTGATGTTGGTCCCTCTCCTCCTCCTTCTCATTGAGTTCGTTACGTTTGTTGTTGTCAAACNGGGTTTATCCTGAGGCAAACCGGTCGGAGCGAGATGCTGACCACATCTCCTTCTAGTGCCGAGGTCAAGTAATTGCGGGGCTCTACCCTCTGCGAACCCTTTGGGCACCTTCGGGGTCTGTTCAGGGATAGTTTGACTTTGACTTATTCTTTTATTCAAAATAATGATTTAATCTGATTATGACCTACCGTTTTTGAAGTAATGTTTTTATCATTTGTAATGATTTTTAAACCTTGTTCTTACCTATTTTCTGTTTCATAGCTGAATACAAGTACTATATTGGGTCGATTTTTCTCTTGTCTACTGATGCTCCTCCAAGAAAGTCTTTTCAACACGAATGCTCGTTAGGAATTTAACTGTCCTTTCTCAAGCTCTTCCTACAGGTTGTGCATAGTCATATATGTTAAGATGGTGATAAAAGATCTATATCAACCGACATCGTAGCATTCATTAATTTGTTAATAATTTATTTAACTAGCAACTTGACCTTAGGAATGGTAGTCGGGTTCCACGCTACGACGCATCTCGCATATGAGATTATAGACGATGTGATGGTTATACAAAATCAAATCGACCTTGAATTTGAAAAAAGAATAGACAAGTCGTGGGCAAGGGTTCCAGAGGTCGTGTGTTCGAAATATTTTAGAAGAGAACCCGTGAATTTCGTGCAGGTGAGCTCACTTACAGGCTCATTGAACTTCCAAAAGCAATCACCAGTAGCCGAGTTTTACAAGGATACTGTTGGTGTGCAATTGGTTCTTTTATATGAGACCTGAATTTTGGTGTCTTTTATAGTTTCTTAAAAGCAGTCATAAAATAAAGTGTTGGGTGAGGGAGTTTCAAGAAGAAAGAATTAAATCAATCCTTGTTAATTAGTGTCTTAATTTTTGTGACAGGGTTTTTAGCGATTTTCGAATATAAACGAATTAGACATGTGACAGATACCAATTGAGAAGAGTTTTGGTTAAAATTAATAGATATTTATTAAAGACCAGATAAGAGAACAGATAATGATATTATAAGTAATCCAGTGTAAAACATTTTAAATTATATCTTTATCGCTATGTATTATTTTATAAAAAAATATTTCTTGAATTAAAAAAAATTGTACTCTTGAATAAAAACAATTTTTACAGATTTGGTATTTTAATTGAAATTAAATTCCAACTGCCTAAGATCATGAATAAAATTCCTTGAGTCACTTCTCACATCTCTTTCTTTTCCTTTTCAGAAATGAGCACAAATTAAATCACTTGAAATTTAGATGTTTGCTATTCAACTCTATTACAATGTTTGTGTAAATAAAATGCAATTTTTAATTGTTACCAGGCTAGATCGTAATCGTCGAAGTAAAATTTCTGAAATAACAAACAGCCCCCGTTACACAAGACCTTGTTGTGCATAACAATGTCGCACTTATTTAACCAAGGTAAGACGTTTTTGACGAACATTGTACATTAGTCTTTAGTAAATTCTAACCAAAAACCATTCCAACATTTGGAAACTTTAAATCTCTATTAATTTTTTCCTTCTCTTTCTACGTGTAAAAATAATTCACTCAGTTACTCCTATCTTTATTATTATAATGAATTAAAGGTATTTGAAGGCTGTGAGTTTAATATTACCATTCTCATAGCAACATTTTGAGCATTATTAGGTACTTCCCCTAGGAATGTTGTTGTCTGTGTTGGAGGAATGTCTGTACTGAGATTTCTGTTAATTATAAAGGTTTTCCTCCAGTATTTGCTAGTATTGTGTCAGCAATTAATAGTTACGCCTGGAGTGATACAACCCGTAGGGTTGTATGACCGTTAAGTCACTTTAACAAGTGTTGTAATAAACCAAAATTAGGAGTATATTTTACTCAATCAATGACATCAATTATCTTCTTTATCTTTTCAACTACAGTTCACTGTTTTATTTGACGTGTCGTGTGTCCTTCGTTAAATGCAACTCGTTTATTAAGTTTTGAAAAAGTGAGGTCCGCGAAACTACGGACTGAAGAAATTGGTAGTTGATGTGAAAACAACTTTAAACGTCAAATTATTGNTGAGGTCCGCGAAACTACGGACTGAAGAAATTGGTAGTTGATGTGAAAACAACTTTAAACGTCAAATTATTGTTAAACATATTACACTTCCTTAGTTGGACTCCATACAATATTTAATGTAGACTTTGAACGAAGTACAATGTCTTAACAATGTTTGGTGTCCTCTTCTGTTGTAACAAATATTGAAGATGTTATCAAAACATAAAACTAGTGGTGTGAAACCATTGCTCATACTTTCTCATATACGTTTCTCTGTCTGCAGCATAGGGTGAAAAAAATCTATAGTGAATGCGTCATTTCTGGCGGGTCCTCTATATTTTGATCGTCTTCCAATACCCTATTCATGCTCAAAATCGCTAGATGAACTTATTACAGACTTTTATTTGAAAGTTGAAAGAAGAATAAATGTTCAGAATATTATTTCAAAACATATAGCGACATATCAGTCTTTTAAATATCGTAAAAGCGTTATGTAAATGTAATTTCGTTGTAGACAGAAATTGACAATATTTTTGTATCTGCAGTGCATTTGCTGTCCTCCTATAGATTTTGTCATTATCATTTCTTTCATTTTAGTTGACGAAAAGTGTATTGTACGTCTGCTTGGTCCATTTGCAGTTCTAAATATTATTCAAGCGCCTTGAAACAGTGAACTTATGTGTAAGTGTGGCAGACAGAAATTACTTTACTCCTTCTATACCAAACTTTCAAGCGAAATACCGTCAATGCGGATGTAATGCCTACTAGTTGTATTTAATGTACAAACAATTTAAGCAAAATCGTTGGAGCCGTTTTTGAGAAACATTCGAAAGAACACTTTGACCTTCATGTGAAGTACCCTTTGTTTTAAGTACAAAAATGAGAGTTCCTGCATTGACAACAACTACATTCTATCGTAAATACGAAATGTGAATTAAATTGACTCATCCAATTACTCAGAGTCGCTGCTCACAGACGGACAAACGGATGGACGTTAAGTCAAAAACCACTAAAACACGGATCGCCAATACGAATACTTCCGTTGAAATCTCGTTTTCGAAGTTTTTCACGATTAGAAAACTTTCTACATACTACGTATATGACAAAATAAAAATGTAAATATGTTTACGAAAGAACACGAATAGTATACAAAAATTACGAAATATTATTTTAAATATTCGATAATTATTCTAAACATGATAGACACGTATTCTAACCGCGTATTAATTCTGCGCGAAAAATATATTAGGACAAATACAAACTGTCATTATATATTTGACAATATAATTTATTATTACATCGTTAAAAGTATTATTCTTGCTTTTTCATTGAACATATTTACGCGTTCCACGTTCCGTTGTAATGCTAGCGTTATTCCAAAGTCGTTTTAAAAATATTTAAAAAAGATGTATTACCTACAAACGGTTTATGCGGATTGCCATTTAACAAGTTTATTACACCATTTCTAAAGAGATTTCTAGTTTCTAAAACTATGAAATTGATATCATATGATAACGTATGGCAAAAAAAAAAATCCATGAATAGATTGAAAAGCTAGAATATATACAATACAATTTTATAACATGTTTGTGTGGTTTTCGCTTTTTGTAGAAATGTTTTTTGTTAATATCATGGTCAATTATTTTGTTTCTATGTTAATTTTTGTTGTTGCTAAATAAGAGAACCTTGAGATCGTCCAAAAAGATGGTAATTGTGAACCGGGTTCTTCCCCATCGTGGCTCGGGAATTTCCTGTTTTCCTTCGGGTAAAAACAAATTTTTATACAGGTTCTTTTCTAGGGTCGGCATCTATTGAAATAATAAATCTCGAATTTAGTGTTATTTTAATACAATTTATAAACAATATTTTTCGAATAATCTGAAGTTTAATAATAATATGCACTTCTGAAATAACTTTTTGGGGCATATATTTCTTCTGTGCACCTACACATGGAGAAGATATGTGTTAACTTCTGTCAAATGAAAATGACGAGTTAGTAATCGAACCTGGGACTCTGCATTGATCTCAGGGGTGCCAATCACTTCATCACCCGTTCACCTTCCACCACTGTACACCATTTCCACCCAGACTTCAACCCCGGAAGACCTGAGACACATCACCAGACCGGAGATAAGTGAACCAGGCGGCACACTACGCTGTGTGCTCTTAAGTACCGGTTTCATTTTCCTTAGTGTTAAGGCTGATTATGCATATTTATTCGGTGAACCTACACCTGGAGAAGATGTGATAACTTTCAGTTAGGTGAAAATGGTAATTTTTTTGTTTTATTGAATACGAATTTGTTGGTATTCTATTAATATTATAACATACATCGAACTATTTTATTCTTATCTTAGAATTTCGCTGAAATGTTAAATCTGCCTCTGCTTTAATGTCCTTGATCAGAATGGATGGAATGGTCTCTTGCTTGCTTCCGCAGAGTAAATTAGTTTATTGTCCTCCACGTGTTCAAACGCAGTTTGTAACTGCATTTTTGGCAATATATTTATAATAATTTATTTATCTTCAATTAGTCAATCGTAGCAATTGTAATTGTGGTATTGGCGGGTGGAGCATTGAACATACTTGCGGCGGTGGAGCGCGGTGGCGGCGGAGAATAGACGCCAAAGCGAGTGGCGCGATGCAGAGACGAGCGATGTGTTTGGCCCATCTGCCGGGGCGCGGCGCCACCGCCGCATTTGAATTGAAAGGCGGGCGGCGCAGGTCGTGTTGGCGACGTCAGGGAAGGCGGGCAATGACGCATGTTTGATGTTGGTTCACTCGCCCACCACTTCGCCATCGCCATCGTCATCATCAAGCAGCAACGCAGTCATTAGAAGCATCACGCGTTTAAAACACTAGAAACGGAAGATTCTATGGACGAAAGAATGCTAACGAAATACTGCTCACTCTTAAAGATATTATCCAGATATAACTATTATATGCCTATTATAAATATGAAGGAACAACCCCTGTTTTTAATGGCTACCCTGATGATGCTGATACCAAGAGCACCAAAACCGTCGAGCATCTTCTCCGTCAAAAAGTGTTTGCCGGAACTGTTCAATGTGATTAGCTGATGACATCCACAATGGTGAAAGAGCAATTCTTATCAAATAATGGAAACAAACAACAGCTAATCGTCATGATGCGAGTAAAACTATTAGAAGAGGGTTTCAGTGTGAAACAGGCAAGTGAGGATGCCGACATGTTTATCGTCTTAACACTCACTCACGTGACCCAGATTTATGTGAGGGTGGTTATCGTAGACGAGAACACGAACTTGTACCTGTGAAAGTAAGTACATTGTTTCTTCATGTCTTTAGTGCAGGCAATAACACTTCCGTGATTTTTCTTCGCGGGTAATTAAAGTTCGTAGAACTTTAGGAGAGTCGTCAAGATGCAACAAACTGCTCATGTGTTTGGGGTGGGAGGTGATACTGGAGGTGATGAAGCTGGCTAGCGATTTCTGGCTTCTCTACATCACTGTAGACACGGCAAATACTCATTGCATGATCTCCGCTACTCATAGTTTTGTAAGTGCCTGAAGAAGGTGCAATTCGACTTGGCTTCATTACTCCCCACAGATGGCTTAGAATGTTCTACCAATTGCCAAAGCTCCAAGGGTCAATCGTATATCAAGGGCCAAAAAAAGATTTTTTACATTTAACTTTCTGTCTGATTTTATTCGACCTTCTTCGGGGCATGTTGGTTCTCCTCGTCACTTCCTCTCAAGTCTGAGATCGCTTATCTTGTTTATCACCCTCTAGTCCAGAAGAAATTATAACAATGTTTAAGTTTATCCCAATTTGAAGTTTTGTATCCCCATTTTTNCACCCTCTAGTCCAGAAGAAATTATAACAATGTTTAAGTTTATCCCAATTTGAAGTTTTGTATCCCCATTTTTATTTTTGTCATTCTATATTATACAACCTGCAATGTGCAACTCATTGTCTGACAGGTTTTACTGACTGACGTAGTTTACTTAATGAACATTTATCCAATACAACACAGATAACACTCTCGGGAAGACAGGGGTGTCCATTATCTACAATATTATATTCATTTGTAATGGCAGTGGTTAGGAACATAACGGAAGAATGCAATAATGATGGAATTTATGACGGTCACACATGATGATCCCACATAATCAACATTGAAAATTATATGGAAAATGTAGCAAGAACCATAGATGAGTACTGTGAAAGATCTGGCGCCATGGACAATTCCTAAAGGAGGAGGTAATATATCCATAGTAAACTATATTCGTAGTAAAGAGTTTCCAACCAAGATATTTAAAATATAGTTTTTGTGATACATAACATCAACGATTAATTTCCATTTTTACATAGTGAAAAACACAATAAATGAAATGACAAGAGAATCTAGAGATAGAGATTACACATCCAAAATGAATGTGGTATATTAAAATATTTTCACTATTAAAATTTTAGTGTTTTGCTCGGATACTTTCAAGGCTGAAAAGGTATTAGGTGAAAATACGGAAAATTATGATAAATAAAATGGAAAGAGTCATATTTTCAAGTTCTCTAGAAAGAGAACTAACCTAAAAGTCCGGTATCAACCTAAAAGTCCGGTAGGATAGGACAGATTGCAACAGTACGAAAGATATGTGAAACCTTGTTAACAAAAGAAATATTAAGGACCTGAAAGGATGAAAAGTTTTTCGTACCATTGGCAGAAACACTTGACACAAAAAGATGGGAGTTGATAACTCATCTAATGTGGGAATAAACTGCATGAAATTAACGTACGTAAAACACATGACTCAAATGTGTGTATATTCTTCAGTACCTTATCAAGAACTAAAATCAAAGAAATTATCTAACGAAAGAAATACACTATCACAAAACCAGAAATGCATGAAACACACAAAGAATAGGAAGCAAATATATAAACTTAAAATGGAAATAGTATGTTTGTAAAAGCATCGACGGGTAATTTCTCCCAAGCTCTATTAAAGAAGTGTGGTACAAAGTTATACATAACGTCATGTCTACTAATCTTGGAGTCTACAAAATCAACAGTGTACACATACAAAATTGACAAATATGACAATGTGCATAGAGTGACAGAAGGCATAAATCCCAGAGAATAGTGGAAATGCATGAAAACAAAATCCCAAAAGTATTCGTTGGAAACAAATATAAATGACACAATTGCGTAGACCACAATTATAATCTAATAAACAAAAGTAACGCTATAAACTGGATCCTGGCTGACATTGAGCTTAGCGCGCTCATGCGCTTACCAACTGCGCCATCCCGTTCGCCTCCCTCGCAAGTTGAATGAAAATGGAAGAGGGGCCCGGGAGGCGAACGGCATGGCGCATTTGGTAAGCGTATGAGCTCAAGGTCCCGAGTTCGAATCTCGGTCCCGTCTCCCATTTTCATTTAACATAATATAATTAATTCAAAAATATTTGCAAAAAATGTACAAATTTATTAAATATTACAAGAACAATATTGCAATTTACATACATATAATTACATACGTAAAGTAAAGGAAAACTGATAGCGATAACAAATAACAGTATTCGGATGGAAACTATTGACACATAAGACATAATTCAAAGAAAACACGTTTTTTTGGTGTTTGATTCCTAGCCTAACCTATTTTCGACAGCGTGACCTAAAGGTTTTTAATGTTTTTTTTTGTTTTTTTATACGAAATCAACTATCGGTCTTAGAATGACGTTCAGATTTATAATATTTTCAGATCTATGGAATTATGATTTGAAGAAGTAATATGTATATCCTTTGTTGACCACCAGCGATTCATGTCTTTGCACCACCACCAATTTTCTCCCCGTTCACGTACTATTTATGTGTAGTATTGTAGACGTTAATTCCGTAGAAAAACATTTTGCTGCGTTTTAGTTTGGTAAAATTGGAGGAGACTTGACGGATAGAGTAGAATAAGCAAACAAAATTTCTGTCTCTCAGTACAGTATAATTCGCCCCGAGCCCACCACCGGAGTACGTGAGTGCATGAAAAGATACCTTCAAAATGGTAACCATTCATAATTGAAATAATTGATATTAGGGTTTTGTTTCACTAAATCATTTTATTGTTAATTAAAATTCACTATTGCATCAGAATATCTAGAATACCACTGTTCTCTACTCATCTTCCGGTGAGACATTATTCCATTCATCCCATTAGACATTAGAAAAAAAACCTTTTCATGATATATTTGGCACGCGCAATATTTGCTCTCAGTTTATGATTTAGCATTTTGCCCTCGATAATACTCGTATAATGCTTTACGGAAGACCGTATCGAAGTCAAAATTTCTGAAGTGACCGATACGTTGCACCGAGGTCTGTTGAGTAGTGGTTGCGTGCTCATTGGAGCGCATATCGATTTCGCGACCTATCGAGCATCGGAGCGCAACCCAGCGAAGAAGCATCTAATGAATGTCTGATTGAGAGATTAAGTAGGTGGACGAGTCAGGCAATACGATGATTAGCTGATGAGTGAATTAATGAGTGATTGAACAAGAGAATGAAAGTGTGCCGCCCATAAATGAATAATAAGTGAACGGCCGTTCCACGGGCGTTGGCCCCTCCATGCCGAGGCGGTCCAAACTGACGAAACGGTCCAACGTCGACCCACGGAATTGAAAATCCAAAAGGTATTGCATGACGCGCAGAACTTCCATTAATTCAAGAGAAGGAACTTTCAAAGGAGTGTAGATGAATGGGAGGCAGGCAGATTGATTGGCTTTTAGTTCTCCATCTTCTACCTTTCCTTACGGTTGGTTTACTGCAAGCCTTGTGACCCGTTTGTGAAGTTTCCTATTCGGCTCTGGAAGGTTAAAAAATAACCTCCAAAGTCGCTTAGGTTAACGAAAACAAAACAGTTGCATCAATAAGAAATGTTATACTTGTGCAAGTGTATTCCTCTCATTCCAAACTAGTTGAGAAAGATATGAATTGTTTTACTTTCTTAAGCGAATTGTTAAGCGATAAATTTAATTAATTCTTTATACTATTATATTATATAGTGAATTGTTAACCGAATGGAGCAGTGAATTTATCTACACAGAAAATACTAATGCGCGAAAGTAGATAATTGTTGTGTCGAAGACGCATTTTCTTTTCTTCAAATTCATGGTTTTGGATAGAGAGTAGTATCTAAACGAATCTAAACCAAAGAAAACATTGAGAATGAAATATATAGGCTGTGTGCCTACACAGCATTATGTTATGAAATTTATGTGTGACTTTTTATTTCTAAAGAAAAAAGACCTATCGTTTCAGTACTTCTAATATTATTTCAAATAATAATACCACATGTCGATATTTTCTATATCAATAAGGTTTACAAGGGTTTTAATGACATTGACGTTGACGAGTCCTAAAGCCCCACAAAAATAGGGTTTAACTATTACGTAATTTTCTTATTTTCTTCTATTTTTGATTTATTTATGGGAAGTGAGTACGTGTCGTAAATAATATATTGTGTCTTTAAAAATGCAGATGTTTTACTGGAAGGGAAGAAACATACTAATCATTATTTGATTCTATTTCTCATTCGATAGAATTCCATAAACTATTTCAATTTTTAAGAGGAAGAAGCACAGGAAAATGTGTTTGGGAAAAGGGAAATGCAGCATAGCCCACAATCCATTTCGACAAATCGACTTCAATATTATATCCAGAAGACCCAGAATTTACAATGTTATAAGTTGTTGTGAAATATATGTCAACTCTAAAATATAATAACTGGTCTCTCAAATATAACACATCGCTTCGCCAAAATTAATCTATTAACGTGCTTTGAATCATACAGTGTTGGCCCCATTTGTATAATTTACAGTCATTGGTAGTCTTAAAAACTCAACAAGTAAACGAAGGTTGTTTTCCTAAAATTTGAGAAAGATTTCTGCAATAGAAATTTAATGGGACGTCATGGATACAGAAATATGTCATTCAAATGGTAACACCTACGCACTTTTTGATCCAAGACGGTTGTTCCGTATCGGCATTACCAATAACCGATCAACAACAATACAAATGACTGATTTAATGAGCCATTAACTGCATTAAGTTCAAAAGAGATGCAAACAAGACAGAAATGCTATTTANAGAAATTTAATGGGACGTCATGGATACAGAAATATGTCATTCAAATGGTAACACCTACGCACTTCTTGATCCAAGACGGTTGTTCCGTATCGGCATTACCAATAACCGATCAACAACAATACACATGACTGATTTAATGAGCCATTAACTGCATTAAATTCAAAAGAGATGCAAACAAGACAGAAATGCTATTTATTAGGGAGACAGGTTTCAAATTCATCTTCACGTAGTATGTAAGACAATGAACTCTTATATTTCACGACAGCCTAAAATTTCATTACAGTGGAAAAGTGGGAGAAAATTACAAATTGTTCGAGAGCCAGAAATATTTTAGTGATATAATTGGAGAATAAATATGTGAAATTCTAAAAATTGTTTTGAGTGGCTTAAGTCAATAAAGGGAATTGGAGTTGTGTAACTCCGTTATGTAAGTGACTTTTTAACAAATAACATTGTGTATACTGTCATTCATACTTGTTAATATCTGTTAATATACAATCATTTATACTCCCATACAAAGGGGTTACTTGATTCTACGCAAACAAGAATATATGGAACATGATTAAAAATGTATCAAGGAAATTTAATTCAATAATTGTCTGGTTAGAAGGTATTTTGTATAATTTAATTCTCTTTAATGCGCTACTATTTGGTTATTTTACTTGTTTGTTGATATTCATTATATTATTTTCTGATGCGTTTGGAATAAACATTTCTATTATTTACTCCCGTTTCTAAGGATAAAATATTACATGAAATATCGTTTGACAAACTCGATACCTTATTTTTAGTACCATTTTGTCACGACCATGTTTCCCCCGCCATACTTAACTAGTTGTGGAAAATGAGGTACTATTTTAAAATTTATTTTCGAAAATTTGAACTTAGCGTTATCTTACATTTTGTCGATGTACCATTCGTATACTCGTATGCTTCCATTTTTATATTCCATCTATTCCGATCACGAGCCCTAAGACAGAGGCGGATTGAAAATTTCAACAAAACCCTTGGATAGCACAAGAATACCAACAAATTTGTCTTTAGTACTAACGCCAATGTTTTTGCAATATATCTGAGATTGCTTTATACTTCTGAGCAAACTTAATTAACAAACTCTCTTCGGATTAATAGACTGGTCAAGATCCTTATTTGAAAACCTTTATTAGCAATTTGATCTCTTTTAATGTTTTATCATGTTAAATAATTATTTTTCGCGTTAGAGAAATTGAGGCATGTAAATAAAGAACTTTAAGTGCTATACAACAAACTTTTCGCGAAGAACGTTCTCCTTGTCAAGGCCAGTGTAGTGGCAATACATTTAAGTACCTTGTGTTGATAGTTTGATTGCTATATGTAGATAGCGTGAGCGTATACATCGTGTCGAGGTTAACATGTAATATCCAATAACAGTAGTGGAAATAGGTATTACAATCTATTTTTTCTATTATTTGTCGTAACGTCAGGTAAAATGACGTTTATCAGACATGTCACATTCACACCTTTGAGTACTATTTGTGGTATTTGGAGTGTATTTTTCGGATATCACATGTGACATTTCGAACATTCTTCATATTTTTATTATTTTCCTTTAACAACGGTTTCAACTGAATATTTTATAATTTACTACTCACAATAGTTTCAACAGAACACCTTCGGATGAAAAGTTATTTTTAAAATCATTATATTGGTTAGTTGTAACATCAAGTAAGTAATCTATGATAATTATGTATAATTTTTAATAGTGAATAATGGCGCGTTATCATGTTTTTAGTACAAACGTGTTTTTGAGACACAACCTTTTTCCGTTTACATGCATCAATAATTTACTTCGATGACAAACTTCGAAGTAGTACTATTAACTTTTATAACCTAAGTTTTCATTAAGAGTAGGATGAAATGTCAACATGGAAATGTGATGACATGTCTTTGTGCATACTCTTTCCATTCACTCAAGGGAGGAAGCAATGCAATGGCGTCGTTATCTGCCTTGGGAGGTGGCAGGGAGGGCGAGGGACATGCGTGGGCGCAAGGCAGCGGGCGCGTCTCGTGGTCCCATCTGGACCATTCTATGGTAATGCGCGATGCCTATCATTCTCCACGACATAGAGTGACACAAGAGTCGGCGCAGGGGCAGCCCGAGATGGGCAGGGGTGTCAAATGTGATGGCACAGCACGGGGTGGGAGATGGAAAGAACTTCGTCGAACTGCACAGAGCCGAAGTCACGAGATGAGATGCAGTGTTGAAATGCAGTCGTAGTCGTCATTACGATTCAATTTGTTCTACACCTTTTGTTTTTACTTAACATTGATGAAGTCCTATTCAATCATCCATATAGGATGAATTAATTATTTTGAAGTCTAACATTATTTGAAATGAAAAGGAAATATACAGTGAAATTTATTTTCTGGATATTATGGAGTTCATAAATTGTAAGATAATGTGCAAATGGGTATTGTCATTTAAGTAGCCTACATTGAAAACCAAACGCATAACTTTTTTAACTTAAGGAGTAAGATTTATTTTCTTAACGTTTATGTTTCAATTAAACTCGCGTGCGCTCGCTAGGGGGTTTTATCCCCAGATTCCATTATGGGTTGCGTCGATGCAAGCTTACCTGTCATGTCCAGCGTAGAGCTTCACTGCGCGCCGCGTCGACGTGTTCCGATGTCTACATCGGGGAGCGCCTAGGTTAACTGCCTGGAAACGTTAGCACGATTTTGTATCAATTGATCTCATCAACAATTCATCAACGCTTTCGAAGTTATCATATGAGGAAATTTTGTGTATTTTTCGGAAAAGATACTTTAAGTTCCATGCATTTATATTTATGAAACGGTCATTTTTGTTAAGACCGAATTACTGAAGTGTCATTATTTCTTCATACGAAACAGTCTCTTTCACGAACACAATACTCGCAATAGTAATAATATTCATCGCTCTAGAGTGTCAACCACTCTTTGTAAAAAATGGACCATATCATTCGGGAATCGTTGTATATAATTCCCTCCCGTAAAATATAAGAGATATTATGAAATTGAATCTCATCAAATCGGCGGTTAAAAGCTACTTCCTGCACCAGTGTTTCTACAATGTAAAAGAATTTATCGATTTTAATAAAAGTTAAATCCTTCTTGTACTTTATCACGCCATTGCTGTAGTACTTTTGAAATAACTTACAACAATTTCAAAAGCTATTTATTACATGATTGTGTTGTGTCTTATGATTCATATTAATTTAGTTTTATGTGTACTCAACTTTGGCACGGTTGTGTACATTAATTCTGTACATTAATTCTGACCCGGATTTTTCTCCGGTTTTCCTTCGGGTAGAGGCGGATTTATTATACAGGTTTTCTAGGTTTTTGTCTAGAGGCACGACTATTGAAACAATGAATCGTGAATTTAGTGTTATTTCAATTCTTATGATTTGTAAACTCTATACTCAGAATAATCTATAGTTCGATAATAATTCGTACATGTAAAAGAAATTTTTTGTGTTAAATTATAAACGTGTTGTATTCTATTAGTATAATAACTCGTAGTATTGTAACTTTTTATCTTATGTAGGAATTTTAGCTGAAATTTTTAATCCGCCTCTGCCTTAGGACCCTTGATCGGAATTAATGGGATGGTCCCTTGCTTGCGAGGAGTAAATTAGTTTATTGTCCTCCACGTGGTCATAGGAAGTATGTACTGCTTTTTTGACGATAAATTTATTATTATTAATTTTTTTCATTTTTTCGAATATTATAGTTTATTTTACTATTCTAGATAAACGAATTTTCAAATAACTAAGACTGTACGATTAGAAATGGCTAGAAAATTCTGATACATGCGTGCGCAACAATTAAATGTAGGACTTTATTTAGTATAAGGATTCTATTTCGGTCATTCTTATACTGCGGGAGTATATCCAATACATAATTCTCTAAAAATATCGAAATTTAAGTATTTTAGTTTAAAATTTCCTGCAAATTTTTGTGAGTGTAAATTGAAAGAAGTGGTGTAACTGCTTTTGAAACCAGACAACTGATTTGAAGTATTCATATAGTTTGTATTCCTTCTTATCTCAAGAGGTATGCACAATATAATTGATTTTAAATATTATTTCTGAATAATTTTTGAAGTCCAAGAAAATATGACTTCAAATAAGTGTCGTTTATTGAATTCGAACGAATAATCTCGAGTTAATAAAGTCGTTAATATTTCAAAATTTCGTGAACGAAGAAAGCTGGACAGTTCTCGTGGAGCGGCATGACCTGGCCCAGGTGTGAGACAATCGAAGCCATGTTTTATATTAGGAATTATTAAAAATATGCAGATAATTATTAAATTACACTGTCTTTATATATATATATATATATATATATATATATATATATATATATNAATATTTTGTCTATTTTATTTACTTTTCGTGGCTAAGCTCTTCAGGACGGTGTTCTTAAATACTGAAGTCTTTCTTAAATAACGAGGAGATAGGTTTTGCCCTACAATGACGAACATTTCATGTGTTGTAAAAGAACGCCTAAGTTAGAAGAACTGGGGTTTATTTTGTCCATGGCTTATAGTGCTGTGGTTCCGAGAACGAGGAGTGGACATTTCTGGTGTATTGTGAACTCGAACGTGTAAAAACTGTGTCCAAAGAAATCCTCAGTGCGTAGAGTGAAATTGGTGATACGTTCACAATGGATATTGTAATACTGTCTCGTACTTAATCGTTTTCGAGTACTAACTGCAAAAGCAATGGCTCACGGCCATGAAGGCTGAGTACGTGTCAGAATAGTTATGCACTTACAACACCCACATACTCTTCGAGTATATGTTTACCAACAGGAGGACTGATAAATGATATGAAGCACCTTACAACACAGACATGTTGTTAAATCATTATAACTGAAAAGAAAATATATATTAAAATTACGTTGCAAGGGGAAGTTGTCATTTTCATTAAACCTTGGTGTTTTATACAAAAGAAGAAATATGTAATAAGCAATTTGTTTCCCGTGTAATTATAATCTTGTAAACTGGATCCGAAGTGCTTCGTGATATAAGTAGATTGAATATCGACACTTTTAAAAGATATTAGGCATCAGGTCTCATTAAATATAGATTGAAGAATTATATAATATTAACAAATATTAACTACATACTGGTAATAAAACATTTTTCTTACGTATCCACATTATTTGGGTGCGTTTTCCGGGGGGTTTTCCACCAAATCTTTAATCGAATGGCTAAAAAAATCATAATTTATTAGCGTATGCTCAGCCGCATTAACACACAACCCTTGAAATATTTTTCCTTTGTTTTTTGAAGAGCAATATTAGTAAAATAAAATTATTCTCTAAATCATAATACCATAAACTACAATTGCAAATGTAGTTTAATTTTAATTTCTGCATGGGTTTATTGACAAGGCACCTTTGCCTAGGTGTCGACCATTAAAACGGATTAATTTGATTCTTAAGTTTCTTTGTCCATAGATATTCATAAATAAATGCTGGCAATGTCTATCTTCCCCCCTTTGTAAATACATTCGTTTGAAGCAAATAACACAAAGAATCATATCCTACCTCCTCCACAAAAGCCCACGTAGTCTTTTAACCAGATCGCCTCTTCGCTTGTGATAGACAGTCGTCAGCGTCCTTGCAAGCGCCGAACGTCCAACGTCCCCTTATATGCAAATGGTGTTGCGGGTCGCGTAGGGGAATCAGTGCTCGTTAGGTTGGCGGCCGTGACAGGCTGCGGCAAGCGCGCGTCACCTGTCACTCAACCGCCCGCGCGAGTCGGAGAAATACCGAAGCGGAGCGACTGACGACTGGGCGATGGTGCGTGTAACTACCATATGAATTGAAGGGAGAAGGATAAATGACTTGGGATGTTACGGGAATAGGCATCGTGTTTCATTTGTTCTGTTGAACCAGTAATATATAAGAGGGAGATTTGTTCTTTCTTTATCGCAACTTCTCTGAAGAAGAGATACAGTACTTTTTTCAATGGGTGGCAGCGAATTTGTGTCCAAAATGCATACAAGTAATTCACATTAAAAGGAAATATGATAAACCCAACCAGTAATTTGCTACCTATGAAATCGAAGTTTTAATGACTGAAAACACCTGATGAATTTGGTGATATGTCCTCTGAGTTTCCGAGATGTATATAAATTAAAATTTTTGTTATGTGTATGATATAATTTGTATCAATAAAGTTTGCACTTATTAAAATGTGATCTTGTCAATATTATACTCGAATGGGAATCTTATTTCGCAACTCCTTTCTCATTTAACATAAATATCAAAATGTCATGTTGTCATAAATGCTGGATGGTAGTTTTTTTTCAATTAGTGTTTATTATAAACTGCGCGTCACAATTAGAGACGCAGTAAATTCATCGTTCCATAACTTATTTGTTTTAAAATGTATCATTTCGGATAAGAAAGCTCACATGTATTATAAAAACACTCCATTTGGGAAGTTTCTGTGAGCTGATATACTCTTACAATGTCGAGAGGTGAAGATTTTGAGAAAATAAATCAAAAACATCACACTTCAAGATGTCCGGAAGAGCTAGTTCTACGAATACAAACTCCAGTAGCTGAGATTAAAAAATTACTCACATATGAATTACCACCCGATATTCCCCCATTTCCTCTCAAGATTATGTGTTTCAGATGTTTCTAAATTATTCATGCCGGTATGTGCTTGTCCAAGGAACATGACTTACATGGCTTTTTAGCAATGAGATCAACCCTATTCAACATTTCACACCTTTTGAAAAATTGAATTTTTCTCACGTTTACACAGATTAATTCGTTATAAATCATTTACATTTGGTTCCATTAAACATAATCGGTGCATTTAAATTTTAAAAAATAAGTTCTCTTATTTAAGTGCCGGGAGTCGACCTCCATTCCCCACTTACCTGAGTGACCGCGAGAAAATGTTTCACGTGAATAAGAAAGGGAATTTTTGGCGCAGTCTCACCCAAGTGTTTAATTTGATCAAATGTTAAAATTTCACTCAAATGGTGAACTTCCCTTTTTTCAGTAAACAAAGAGAAAACGAGCATTGCGACTTTCATGCTGTAATAAGTACACAATTACTGCGATCGACGTATGACGAACAGATTTATGTTACCATTAGGGTGGGACATACATANAACTGAGGCACGGGAGGGGGAATAGTTATGTTATTGGAAACCGCGACCACGTGAAATTCAAAATTTGAGAAGTTTGGGAGTGTAGCTTACCACTTCGAGATGTTTCGAGGCACTAGAGATTTTTTCTCAAACGAGACTTCTTGATTTTTCGTGAGCACCGAACATTACTTGTAGATTTTTCGTGAGCAGAGCCACTTCTCAGTTTTATTTTCAAAGTTATCTGATTAGTTTATAATATCAGATGAGAGTTCGGAGTTTGCTAAGTTAGCATTTCCACGGCAGATTCTAAATCCTAGACGTGACGTAATTCGTACGGAGAACATGTTCACNCATGAGGGTGGGACATACATACCTTTAGACAACGGTATGTCATTCTCTCGCATCCTTGCAGAGCGCCTTTAAGGCCAGATTCCATCAAAAGACCCCTGAACCAAGTTCTAAGTTCTTGATCTCGATCATATTGTATCAGTTTCCACCGATCACCGACCGATTAAGCGGAAGGTGATCTGAGATCAGTAAAACTGAGTTCAACTGTGCGCTATAGTTGGCAAAGTTGCTTAGGCACGAATTCATCATAGACATAAACATAAATAGACTCAACCGTCTCTGCTGTAGGTCGGTATCGACCTCTCGCTCGCACACCCACTTGGAGGAAGTAAGGTATTACTGCTCTGCAACTTGTGCGCAACAGTCAGTCAGCAGCCAGTGAGGGGAATCGAGTTCCCCCACCGAAGCAAATGTGCGAGAGAGACATAGGCACCTTACAACATTTTCCACTTCGGACAACCGGTGCATAAGACTTTAGAGTTTCTCTCACTTTCCATTAGATTGCTTTCAGGACCGAACTGAGCTAGCAAAAATCACGAATAAGGTTTTACGAGGCCTATGACTCAACTAGCTCTTTCTCAGGGGCCCACTCGTAATTGGGTTTGTGTTATTTAATCAAGGAAAGGTACCATACTGGAGTTTCAAAGACAGGAAAATGCTTAATGGGCAAACTAACTTATTAACTTTAATGAACACACATAACATATACAATGAAAAAAGACCCTCATGCCGCCGCCAAAAACACACGTAACTTCCTACAAACATAAATACAAAAACCACCGGCTTCTCCACAACAAATGAATTTAGACAAATTAAGCCTTTTAAGCAACATTGAGATAATTTTTCTCTCACTCAACAAAAGCAACACTGTAGTGACACCTATCGCTTCTTGAAAGCGCAATTACATTTACAATTAAATTGAAAGACAGAATTAGACGGTGTTCTTCCTTGATGAATGGCCCCTCTTCACGAGTCATAAAGTTCAAAGTTCTGGGCCCCTTTTAACAATAAAAACCGCACTCGTCTTCTCGCAAATACGCATGACGATAAGTATTGGATGCAACCAACAGTCATGAAAATCCCTCATCCAGATGACAAATCAAGCACTGCAGTGGTGAGTGCAGGGTTCGTTGACCTCACGGGAAGCTGGTCTAGCTCTGTAGCTGGGGCGATTCCTGGTTGGTGACGTCACGTCTCGAAGGCTCGAACGGTGGTGAATTTCTCCCTCAAGCTATGCGGCCTAGGTGCCTTCAGACGCAGAGCGGACCCGAACCACCATTGTCCGACTCCAACTGCTGGTGACGGCGTCTCGGAAGAGCCCGCCGATNGCCTTGTTCTGGCATTTCAGATACGAAGAACGAGCGACGGAGCAGGGGAGGAGGGCCTCCTCACTCCACAAAATTTAAAAGACCACCGTTGAGGAATGCGGGCGTGAAAAATAACGCGCAGTTCGCCGACAAAAGAGACACCCACATCTGGTAAGGGTGCAGTAACCCACGCCACAACAAGCTAGGACCTGTCAGAAAAAAGTTTTATTAGTGTATAGAAATCGCAGACAAGCGGGGGTGTGGGTACAAGACCCAAAAGGTCGTACAATTAGGGGAATTTAAAGGGACGCGCCGGCACGAAATGAGCAAGATGCGTCTTGTTTAAAAAACCGTTTCAATACAGCGGTTGAAGATCGTTCGGATGTACACCCAAGGATTGGCGGATCGTGTAACGAAATATACTCAAAACCTCCGATCGAAACTGAGGCACGGGAGGGGGAATAGTTATGTTATTGGAAACCGCGACCACGTGAAATTCAAAATTTGAGAAGTTTGGGAGTGTAGCTTACCACTTCGAGATGTTTCGAGGCACTAGAGATTTTTTCTCAAACGAGACTTCTTGATTTTTCGTGAGCACCGAACATTACTTGTAGATTTTTCGTGAGCAGAGCCACTTCTCAGTTTTATTTTCAAAGTTATCTGATTAGTTTATAATATCAGATGAGAGTTCGGAGTTTGCTAAGTCTTTAGTTCTTAGTTAGCATTTCCACGGCAGATTCTAAATCCTAGACGTGACGTAATTCGTACGGAGAACATGTTCACCCGGTGGGCTCTTCCGAGAAACCGAGGCCAGCAATGCTGAGGAGCTTGAGGGAGGAAGTCACCACCGGTCGAGCCTTTGCTAGTGACATCACCAACCTGGAGTTGCTTGGAGAACGGAGCCAGGCCGGCTTCCCGTGGGGTCAGCGCACCCTCCACTCACCACTGCAGTGCTTGATTGATCATCAGGTTGAGGTATTTTTACGACTGTTGGTGGCATCCAACACATATCGTCATGCGCTATTGCGAGAAGACGAGTGCGGATCTTATTGTTAAGAGGGGCCCAGGGCTTTGGACTTTATGACTCGTGAAGAGGGGCCAATTATCAAGAAAGAACACCGCCTAATTATATCTTTTAAATTTATCATAAATGTAATAGTATTTTCAAGAAGCGAGAGTTATTGTCAATTCAGTGTTTATTTTATTTGTTGAAAGAGAAATTATCTTAATGTTTGTTCAAGAAGTCAAATTTGTTTAAAATTCATAATTGTTGTAGGGAAGCATAAATCGGCGGTAATTTCAGTGTGTTTCATGTTTATGTTGGCAAGAAGTTATGCGTATTTTCTTNAGCTTTCTTGAATTAAATATTCGTGAAGATTTCCTTTCTGCAACTGGCGCCTTCCTTGTACTTCAAACGCCTCGTTTTCACAAAGACCACAATAACTGCTTATTGGAGCCACGTTAGCACCACAATACCTGCTTATTGGAGTTCTAGTGACCTTAGGTCTCCGCTCCTCACACCACCAAAAGATTCTCACTTTGAAACAATACTGGTGTTAGAAAAGAAATATAACCAACCTACTGGAATTCATTGATCCTTTTGTCAAGTACGTTCTTACGAAATACCACAACTTCGTATTGCTGCTTGTAATTAAATCAGAGATTAATCTGATTCTTAAAGAAATTTCTTAAAGTTCACTGGACTGTTTGTGACACGACGTTGCGCAATAGGTGCACTGCGTATTCACCGTCACAGATTTTAACACAGATTCACATAGAATTATCTAATTAACCATTTGTAAATTGATTGCAATTATAATGAATGTTCAAATTAATTATCCACTTATAATTTTACCACGTGCTTGGTTATGCAAATCCTTTGACTTCATCAAATCGTGGTAAGTTCGGGCATTTCAGATACGGAGAACGAGCAACGGAGCAGGGGAGGAGGGTCTCCTCACTCCACAAAATTTAANAGACTCGACTTCTCGAGACAGCTAGTTCTGCTCGCGAAAAACCTAGAAGTGCTCTGCTCACGAAACATCTCCGTCTCGATTCAAGAAAAATCTATAAGTCCTCATATCACGAAACATCTCCGTCTCGTCTCAGAAAACATCTAGCTCTCTCCTCGCACGAAAAATATCTAGAAGTGCCTGCTCACGAAAAATATCTATATGTCTTCTGTTCACGAAACATCTCCGTCTCGTTTCACAAAAACATCTCCCTGTGTCTGCTCAGGAAAAAAATCTAGTAGTGTTTGCACACGAAAAAATCTAGAAGTCTCCTTTCAAAAATCTCTAGAAGTGCTGCTCACGAAAAAAATCTACAAGTGCCTCTGAAGGATGATTTTCAATTCCTTAAGTGGGTTTTCTCCCCCGTAAGTACTTTCTTCCACTTTCAAACTTCTCAAATTTCGAATTAGCACGTGATCGCTGCTTCCAATGACTTAAATATTGCCCCTCTCGTGCTCAGTTCCGATTGGAGATTTTGAGTGTATTTTGTTACTCGTTGCGCCAATCCTTGGGTGTATATTTGAACGTTACTCAACCGCTGTTTTGAAACGGTTTTTAAACAAGACGAGCTTGTTTATTTTGTGTTGGCGCGTCCCTTTAACTTCCCCTAGTCGTACGTTCATTTGGGGCTTCAACCCACACCCCCGCTTGCCTGCGATTTCTATACACCCATAAAACCTTTCTCCGACAGGTCCTAGCTTGTTGTGGTGTGGGTTAAAGTGACCTTAGAATTGTGGGTGCCTCCTTTGTCGGGGTACTGCGCGTTGTCTTCTACGCCCGCACTTCTCAACGGTGCCCTTTTAAATTTAGTGGAGTGAGGAGGCACTCCTCCACCGCTCCGTCGCTCGGTCTAGTATCTACAAAGCCAGAACAAGGATGATTCCTATTGTCTAATCACTGAATTAATCAAATCTTTATATATATATATATATATATATATATATATATATATATATATATATATATATA
>NNCF01128009.1:329157-347573 GCA_002313205.1 Laupala kohalensis
TATTATTATTATTATTACTATTATAAACAATTTTTTCGTTCTGCCACAATTATGAATATATGTCCCAATAATTATAATTTATGTGCCCTTGTCGAGTAAAGACTATCAACAATATCGAGGCGTGCGCTAGCAGGTCTTGCAGATATGTGCATGGCAGTAGCTCACATGCTTATATACGAGAATCTTCGTTGAACTCCGTCGACCGTATTCATTATTTTCTCTTTTTTTCCTTTGATCTGCATTTGAGTTATTATTAGGAGATAGATGTTAAGGTAATGATGCTCCCCCTGTACATTGACTTCCCCAGTTTTTCTTATATTACTGACAATCATCGATTGTACATCTCTCTTCGAGGTAAAATGATTGATTTTTCTCTTTATACTTACAGAATTTTTCATCACATTTTTTCCAGCCCCCACATCGATTCTTCTCTATTAGTGAATTAATTATCGATTATCAATCGAGATCTGTAAGCTGCACAGGTAAATATGGCTTCTGCTACTGTTGAGGATTCTGTGGGGATGATGGCTGATTGAGAAGTTATTAAAAACAGGGGACAATAATAATAAATACTGTACCTAAAACTTGTGCTACAAAGTAAGTAATCAAACGAAGTGTAAATTCACAAGCATTTTCTTAGCGAGTTTTACATTAAAAGTTAAAGAAATTGAATCACGTCTTCTGACTCATCTATTCGGTTTAAAAGCGAGAATGAGCGAACGGCTCGTAAACAACTAGTATCTATGTGTTTTACAATCGGTGAAATTGTTTTGAAAGTGTAAGAAGATTCTCAGTGCGTTAGTTTAAACGTTATTTGAGATTCATCTTCTGGGTTCAATTACTGAAGCTTAGTATTATTCATGAATTAAAAGAGTTTGCCTATAGAGAACTAATGAATGTATGAGACTTTATTTTTTGAAGGTGCACGGATACCCAGTGTGAAACCTATGTTAAGTTAAGCGTTACCATTTATAATATAACATGCTCAAGTATTATTCATAATTTTCATTACGTTATTTTGAGTATTATGTTATGGTGTGCAAGTATGTAGTGAGGTTTGCTATTTGAAGGTAATATTTAGTTTGTTATTAAATTTTGCGTTATTGAACAATATTCTAGTCCTGACAAACTGTTTTTTAGGTAAGGCTTAAGAGAATATGTAAATTAATTCAGCATAATAATATATCACACTTTCCTTCGAATTTATTATATTATAAATTAAATACGTATTGGTATAATTATTAAATATATATTACTGTGAGTGTGTATTTCTGATAGAAACTTTTTTTTCGTAAGATTCAAATGTGTATTGAATTTCCTTTTAAAATCATCAATAATTTTCTCGATGTTTACTTTTTTTCTCCTTCATTAGCCTACAGAGTAGGAGCAGAAAGTCCATCTTGAAATGTAACATTTCCATGAGAGGTTTTTTTAGAACAAAATTGGATACTGAATATTTGCTAGTAATTGCTTACTTTAATAGAGAAGACTTTCATTTACACAAATTGAATTGTATAGGATTTTTTTTTCAAAATTACATGCTCTTGAAATTTTTCTTTTCTTTCCAGCTTTAGTTTGCATATAAAGCAGAATAGATGTTATATAAGCAGAAGCATATTAAGTGTAGTTTTTACTGCTATTTGAATGAATGTCCTTGATCCCAAACATTTTTTTCTAAGCTGTAATACCTTGTTCTTTATTCTGTTACATCTAAATTCTACGATTACTTCCCTCTTAAATTTATTTTTCTTCTGTTTCTAAATATTATTTCAGTAATGACCTAAAAACATTTTTTCAACTACAATTTCTTCTATTTCTTAATTCACATAATTATTCTATTTAAATTGAACTCCACATTTTCTTTATCGCTCATTTTTTAATATTTTTCTTTTTTTAGTTCTTTTCTTTCAAACACTTTAATTCTTTTAGTCCTTTGAACCCTCATCACTTATTTCACTAAGAGAATAATTGCTTTACTTCTTTTCTTCTTGTTTTATTCTCAATGTCAGATGTTACAAGGTCTATTTCGCTGTTTTACTTAGAAAAGAACAGTTTCATGGCATTGACTGAAAAATTGACTGTTTGTACTTCCTTCATCAGGACCCTTTTTTACTGCTTTCCTTCGCAATCAAATAAACTCTGATTATATTTGGGTATCCATGAGCCTGTTTTTGTATGTCTATGAAACATGCATAATGAAGATCCTGCACATCTCCAATACAGAACAATGGAAATACATTCATGGAAATACATTGAATGATAACTGCACTGTCATGAAAACTCTTATGCATTACTAAATTACTAAGTTTACTATTGCTATAGTTTCAGGCGCTGTATCATTAGCGTATGTTGACTTTGGTGACGAACACCAAAACTATTGTGGTTGACTTCTGTAATATCTTTCGTTGTATCCGTCAATGTTGCACTCAAATAAAAATACACCGAGAGCTTTAAGTAAATTTCTGTATTTAGTGTACGTTTTTCGTGGAGCGATGTAGTGTACGTTTCTTGTAGACTAACCAATGAAAACCAATATTGCCCGCTCAAATTAATAGGTGAAAATTTTAGTAGAATATATTTGGTTGAAATAACATGACAAACAACTTAAATAATAAAAGGTTGTCTAAGCATACAATCTGAATATTTCCGACATATGTTTCATTGAGAAGCCAAATTGTTTGAAGACTAGTCTCCGATTCGTAGCAAATGAAACGAGGGCAACCTAATTCCTTTTAATTGACTTTGAAAAAGACAAGCAACCCTCATCTTGAAAAACAGCCAAAGCTTTAAGAGCAGCTTTGAAGCAGTACCATCGCGATGACCTGCAGGTAACGAGCACGGCGTGTGTGGCCTGCTTCGTATGCCAGTGTGCGGCTATCGATGAACAGATGCCTTTACGGTCCCATGCTAATGATGCCACCATCATCTTCCAAGAAGACACGCGTCATTGGTGTCATCACCATCATCTGCTAATGTTACTCATCTGTTTCACAAAACACTTTAGTGTCACCATCGCATTCTTCTTCGTTATAATCGAAAAGAGACATCAGTATACTGTATTACTATATATCACTTAGAATAATACCGCTACGAATGTTTACGTCATGGAAGTCTGTCATTCTACCCTTACACAATGTCAATCTACCAATATACTTCCACGATTGTTACAAGAACCACAAGTTCTTCTCTACACAATCTTCTCCACGATTTGCTTACATAATGACTAAAAATATCTAGAATTATTTCAAATTACATTTATAAAAGGTGTCCTGATGCATATACAATTAGAATATGTAATAAAAGAGAAATGGAAGCGATCAGTATTTATTCCATTGCCAAAATCAGGGGATTCAAAAGACTGCGCGAATTATCGCACGATCGCCCTCATTCCCCATGTGAGTAAAGTTCTTCTCAAGATCATACAACAACGCCTCTACCCAATCATCGAAAGAGAGCTGCCCGATGTCCAAGCTGGTTTCAGACGCGGTCGTGGTACTCGTGATCATATTGCGAATCTGCTATTGATCTTGGAAAAATCTCGAGAATACCAGAAGAACATTTACATGTGCTTCATCGACTATAAAAAAGCGTTTGACTGTGTTGATCATGACAAATTGTGGCAAGCCATGCAAGAATTCGGGGTGCCGGATCGCCTGATCAGGTTGATAAGGTCACTTTATGATAACCAAGAAGCCACAGTCCGAACACCGTATGGAGACACCGATTGGTTCAAAGTCAGCAAAGGCGTGAGGCAAGGTTGCATTTTGTCCCCCTTCCTGTTCAATCTGTACGCCGAAGTGATCATGAGAAAATTAGATCTTGACGACTCAGTAATTGGAGTGAATATCGGCGGTCGGAACATCAATAACCTTCGATACGCCGACGATACAACGCTACTCTCAGAAACGGAAGAAGGCCTGCGGCATCTGATCAAACAGATCAAAGATGAAAGCGCAAAATTTGGCCTCCTCCTGAACATCAAGAAGACCTAGATCATGACAACGGCGGAAAATAGCAACAAGATAAAATTCGACAATGAAGAGATTGTGTGTGCAAGAGTTCACCTTCCTTGGATCCCAGATCGATCGGAATGGAGACTGCAGCCTCGAAATCAAGCGTCGAATAATCTTGGGTAGGAGTGAACATGTACAAAATATGGAAAAGTAAAGACATTAAGCTATCGCCGAAATGCAGACTGATTCGTGCCATCGATTTCCCCATAACCATGTACGGCTGCGAAAGTTGGACCTTAAGAAAAGCAGATAGAAGAAAAATCGACTCCTTCGAGTTGTGCTGCTGGCGACGGCTGCTTCGCATTCCGTGGACAGCAAGGATGACGAACAAAGAAGTATTGGAATGCATAAGACCGGACATGTCGCTGGAAGGAAAGATCACCAAACTCAGACTCACGTATTTCGGCCACGTGATGCGATCAAGTTCTTTAGAGAAAGACCTAAAGCTGGGAACGGTCAGCGGCAAGAGACGACCAGGCCGTCAGAGGATGCGTTGGATCGATACCATCAAAGTTGACGTGGGAATGAACTTAAAACAATTGACAGATGCGGTGCAAGATCGGATAGCATGGAGAGAGATAGCCCATAGAATCGCCAAGAGTCGGATACGACTGAATGGTTAACATCATCATCATCATCATCATCATCAATAAAAGAGTAAATGTTAATTTTGGTATTTTTGTTTCTCACTCCAAACTCATATCAAAATATACACAACTTGAATCGCATTCCCAACTCCAAGAATTTCATGGACATTTCCTATTAATCCCATCAGTTTTTGCTTATAAAAGAAAATTTTCAGTTACCTCTCAACCCTGAAGTATAATCTATATTGGTCTATGTGAATGGAATTTTAAGAAATAATATTTTCATACAAATTTTAAAAAAATATGATTTGATCATAGTTTTGAGTTTTCAGGCTATAAAATATAAATATTAAGTATATTTATGGCAATATTAATAAAAAACCTGCAATCTAGTATAATGGTATAACGCAAATTGACATATTCACTAAATTCAATAAATGAGCAAATACGACACATTATGGTTATTTTTATGGTTAGAAAAAATAATAGTTTCCGTTTTCATAATATCGTGCTTACAATTTGCAATTTGTTCCGAAAATCATTTTTTTAAACAATACATATATTATGTATTACATTTATTCAATAGTTTTCCCTTTTCGGGATTCCTGATAATAAACTATATGGGAAGAATTAGATTAAAATTGCATCCCCACATATCGTAGTCGCATTTGGACAGAGAATAACTAAACTTTTCAAAAAATGCAACCTTTATACATGTTTCGTTGTTTAATGTTAAAACTTATAGAGCTCTCTCAGCAATGTCATTAAATTTTCTTATGAACTGGACTCCAAATGTTTTACAAACAAAAGATATTTTAGTATATAGATATACCTATGGAGAGTTTTTGGCACAGCTGTAAACAAATGAAACATAAATATAATAAAATTACAATGCTATGAAGTCAGACTTTTCTGGAGACCATAATTTTTTTTTGTGGTGGAGACCATATCTATGCCAGTATAGTTTTGAAACTACCTACACTACATTAATATGTCTTTTTATTACATATTTCATGGAATGAAATGTCTACCCGTCACATACTTATTAAAAATAGTATGTTCGTTGTTTTAACTGAATAATAAATTTATAGATTGTTCAATTAAAGGGGAACATTTTAATTTGTTTAAAGCAGTTGTGATCATTCAGAAAGTCAACTAGTGCTCAACATTTTATTTTCTTAGGGGTTTTGCAGAACTAATTTTATCAAATGTACAAAAATATTTATCATATTGGTTTTCAAATTCTAAGTTCCTAACAAAAACCATGTCATAGTTCACTTGTTTAAATGTTTACATCTTAATAACTAAAAATATTTATTTGTGGATTAAATCTCTTACATAGTACTAAAGTTTCATTTACTTCATTACAGATCGGTTTATTGAAGCGTTTGTCAAGTCTCCACTTAACCTGTCTATAATATGATACACCTCAAAACTATCTGAAATTTCTTGAATAAAAAATGTTATATTTTCTTATATCACACACAAATATTTGTTGAAAAATTTTGTAGTTCCTGAGAATTACTAAGAAAATATTTATTAATTGTGTAATAAATAAATGTGGGCTAATTGTGGAATAAAAATATAAATATATGTAATTCCAATTTACGTAATAATTTATGTAAAAAATTTGATTTGAAGGTTTTGTCATAATAAAAGCCTACATCATGATTTTTTCGTATTTTACTCAAAAACTTTAATTTTATCAAACATATATTCAGTTTGTAGGTCTCTTGTTCTGTTGCTTAAAATAAAAATTCAGTATATAATTTCAACGTTAATTTGTTTTACATACAAATATTTTATTTCACTAACACACATCAGGAATCAAGAGGAAACGTTTTTGAACCTGTACGCACCTAATTCATATTTGAGAGTGGAAACGTTTTAAATTGTTATTAAAGCATAAAAGGAATTGCTTTTTAAGTTTTATGAGTCATTTTAAAGTTTGCTCAGACTTATCTAAAGACGACCATATTCACAGAAATAGATCACATGACATGAAAACTTTGTTTTTGTTGTTGTCCATTAATTATCTCCCAATTCGAATGCGATGTGAGAATTGGAGGAGTGAATGACACCACACAACCTGCAGATGTGAGTTGCCTCTTCCATCCAGCCCTCTCTCACACCTTCGATGTCTCCGCGGGTGGTTGGCGGTTATCGCCCCAAAGAGCCAACTTGCGCATTGGGGAATCTATCGATTTATGGGTCATCGGGTCGACCACCCGCGGTTGCCACCCGCGTCAGCTGTATTAGTGGCTAGTTGCATCGTATTCGCTGCCTCGTTGAATGTCAATGGCGTTGCGAGTCGTGGAATACGAAAATAAGGGTTCCGCTATGTAGTGCCAACTGTCCACTGATGCCCATTTCAAGTTCGATCAGGAGGTGTGATCACATCAACTTCATGAATAAATTGTTCCTGCAATTTGTGCCCATGATGAGCTACGTTCTATAATAATCTTCATTTTTTGTTTATTGCACGTTTTAAATTGTAATTTATATTGTTTTTAATAATTCCAAATACTCGTTTTACATGGTGGAAATTTAGAAATGGCTTCTAAAATTAAATGAGTTTGCTAAATGAACGTAGAACTTGATTTTAATATTTTGCAATTAGTGTGTAATATTATTCTATCACATTTTTCTATCGTATTGAAATACACACTTTGAAATATTTTGACGAAATAACAATCCTACAGCATTTTTCTGACGGATGTTCATGTTCACTGGCGTATTCAAATGAATTTCATTTATTGCGCTGATTATGGCAACAGTGGTATCGCGGAAGACGTAAGATTTTTTTAAAAACTTAAATTGCATAGTGCATCAGTGATGTAAACCTCAGTGTATCTATATGTTTCACATATTTCATTACTTTATACAGTTGTAAAACTACTTACATTCCATGTCGATTGCTGTTCTGTGGTTCTTCAGGTGAAAATGCTGCAGCATGGCATAAAGTCAAAAAAACGTTTTAATTATTTATTAGTTCATTCGTTTCTACAACTAACTGTTAATTCACACGGTCGTTGAATATAGAATAGAAAATATAATAAAAAACTATAACTGTATATATGATTCTCAAGGAGACGTTCTGATGTATTGTTGCTAAAATGTATTTCGAAATGTTCTTTTAGAAAATTATAACATTTGAGCAAATTTGTCATTCAGAAACCCTTTAAAAACGTCTATCTAAGAAAGTTTAATATTTAGATAATATCAATAATGAAAGATGTGAAAGGCAATGCAAAATATTATAAGAATAATCAATATGAAATGTACCTACAATAAATTATTATTTTTCACCAGTAAATATCCGTACACAAGTTTATGGAAATCTTGAAAAACTAACATAACTCATTTGTTGTAAATAATGTTTTATACAATTATAACACATTTTATCCCCAGGTATGAAATTACATAGTCATAATCTTCCATAGGTGTTACAGTAATTCATAGAGAAAATTTTCAAATTATCGTTTTTTACTTTCTCATATACGTAATATATAGTAAGTATTTTAATCGTGAAAAAATTCGAAAACATGATTTTTGCGGAAATATCCGTTTTGGTGACTCCTGATTCCGAAAAAGTTGTTTTTGACTGGACGTCCGTACTGTGCGCAACACTCCTGACCGACTGGTAATTTTTTTTTCATTCTTCGTATGTAGGGTAGAATTTACTTCTAACATGCCTTCAATTTTCTTTTTACTGGAACACAAAGGTCACTTCACATGGAAGTCAAAGTACATTTTTTAATATTTTTCAAAAACTGGTTCAACGATTTTGCTTAAATTTTCTGTGCGTAAAGTAGAATTAGTATGTATGAACTTGTCTGTACGGGACAAAAGTAAGTAAACAAATGCATTACATCCGCATTTGCGGTATTTCGTTTGAAAGTTTTGTATAGACGCAATAAAATAATTTATATCTGCTACAATTTGTTTACTGTTGCAAGATGCTTGAACAATATTTAGAAGTGTAAATGGACCAAGCAGACGTAAAATACATTTTTGGTAAATTTGAATGAAAGATATGATAATGATAAAATACATAGAAGGACAGAAAATGCACTGCAAATAGGAAAATACATAAATTTCTGTCTACAACGAAATTACATTTACACAACACTTTTACAATATTTATAAGACTGATATGGCGCTATTTCTTTTGAAATATTATTCTGAATGTTTTTTTACTCTCAAATTTTAAATACAAGACAGTAATAAGTTCATCTAGCGACTCGAGCATCTCTGGAAGACGATCAAAATATAGAGGACCCCTTTGCTAGAAATGACCCTTTCACTATGTAATTTTTTCACTCTATGCTGCAGACGGAGAAGCGTATATGAGAAAATATGTACAGTTGTTTTGTACCACTACGTTTTGATGCGTGAGGATGTTGGTTTATATTATTTCTTATCATTTTAAGAATTAATTTGGCTGGTTTTTTTTTTTGTAAGAGGAAATAAATAAAACATACAATATCAACTATTTAACCGAAATTGATCATGGGAAAGGAATTAATTGTTTAGTTTTAAACGAAATTATATTAGAATTTTGATGGTCTGCTTGCTTGGTTCTCGAGTTAATAATAACTTAATTATTTTTGTGTTTATTGATTCTAGTATCTCTTTTTTAAATAGAATATTAATCTGCCTGACCTAATCACCTCCAAAAACTAAAGGACAGAATTTGTAAATTGGAGAAATTTATATGAAAATTCTAGTAAAATTATTTCTTTAATAAAGTTTTAGGTAGTGTAACATGAAGACATACATATAGAGATGTTGAGAGTTAAGAGTTAGGAATAGAGATAATGAGTTAGGTAATGTTTTTTTTATCTTTTAGGTTACGTATAATTAAAAATCTTTTTTGTTTGTTACTCCTGAACCTCCTATAATTTAATGTTATTTAACTGATTCAAACTTTACAAGATAAATTAATTTAAATAATATATTTGTCACTCTCATAGAAGTCTTAAGTATGATAGTTAAGGAACATACGAAATATATATGAGACATTATATACATGCATACATAATCATCTATTTTACCGAAATCAGCTCACACTCTAGAGACGCTCTTCTACACTTTACTATTTTAATGACGTAAGGCCAGTACTTGCGCAGACCTTTTGTCAGGTCTCTGTACCTAGATGCTGGACTGGCAATGTCTCATCTTGACGGCTTGTAAGTGATTTCCGCCGAGGAAATTGTAAAGTTAGTACTACATAGCATTTGTGTTTGATGTTATCTGGTGTGGGAATGTCATAGTCTAAGGCGGCGACGTATTGTGTGGTGTAGGATATCTTTTTAGTTATGTCTGACAGAAAAATGATGTTTGCCAATGATAGAAGTAGAAATCTTGTCGGTTGTCAAGATAACTGCGCCCACTCTACGACGATCTGCGGAAAAATTACACAAATAGAATGTGGAGATAAATGAATTGATTTATTTTGAATTTATAAGAATCAATACAAATTAGCAAAATATTCAAATAAAATTTGCCAAAGAACATGTATATTTAATTTAATAATCCTTCTACTAGTCGTAGAAGCATGAAATTTGTTTTTTCTCACAGCTAGAGAATGGCAATGAATGATAAAAATTCCGAAAATTCGAGTATTTAAATTTTTAAGTACATTTTTCGATGATGTAATATTACGTAAATCAAACGAGCATGCGCTGGTTGATGTGCCATGAACTTGCCAAAGCCACCTCGAATGTTTATAAAAATATAGTAGAATGGCGGCGAACGTCAGAAGAATCACATTGGGATTTATCAAAGAATAGTGTACTTTATTTTAGGTTTTATAGACGTTTTGGAGTATTGAGTGCTTTAATTTTAACATCAGTTTATAATAAACACCACATGTGTTAAATTTTTTCGTGTCTTTATGCAAATAAAGTAACAAAAATTGATATTTGTGAACACTTGAAACGGGATCTGAAGAATAACAATGATAAGTTGGAAAAGTAATCGCAGTGAAGTTGTATTCGTTAAAATAGCTTTTATTCAATAATGTGTCGTTTGATTTTTTGTGAATGATTAGCTCAGGTACGTATTTGTATTTTTTACATTGCAAAGATGTTTATTATTTACTTTCGATTAATTTTATAGTTCTCGACAATGTTTTAAGTTCTACTTTAAACGTATTTATTAATTTTTCTAATAATATTCACTATTTCTGACACTCTTACAATACGTCCAACTATGGACCTTATTTACATTTTATGTACATTACTAAGACACTCATTAAATAATGAGGGTATATTTTTCTTTATTTGTCCAATTTTAAAGACTCTTTAAGATACAAAATTTTAGTTTATGTTTCAACGCTTCTCGTGATATAGTAATTATATCAGTCATATCTCTTTTATACGTATCATTGCAAGATATTATTTGTTTTATTATTTGTATCTTTTGCATGCAGCTGGCCTATTGTTTACTCTTTGAATACAGTTGAACTTGAACATTACCACTCAAAAAATAAATTATCGATGTCCAATATAATAATGTAGAGTATTTATTGAGAATTTGTATGGGTTTATTTCTTTTGTACGTGTGTTTAATATTTTTTTGTATTTAATAACAAATAACCGAGAATGAATGTAACATATGACTCGAAATTTCACGTTGATATTTTTTGAAAGAACACTTTGATTTAAGACACGACAAATTAAGGTGCGAATGATTAATGCAAGAAAGTGAAAAGCGTGTTTAATTAATTGGTAATAATTAAATCAATTTTACCCAGTGTAGTGGCAAAACACAAGTAGTATGTAGTATATTTTATTTCATTGACATATACATTGGTAACGTTGGTATGCATATACCAGCAATTTAGAAAGATAAGTTTGGCATATTTACGAGAGACAGATCTGAAGAATATATATTTTTATTTGAAAATAATTGAAGATAGTAATTACATAAAATTCATCAGATATTTTTCTGTATATTTTTATTGCCATGAATTATACGATGCAGCCAAAACCTATTCTCTGCTTTTAGATTAACTGTCACCGGATGCACACCGCGTTCGATGGTCTCCGCGGTGATCAATTTAATGTAGCATTAAGGATTTTTGCTTTAGATGGCTTAGCACGGGCGCAGCCCGTTATATGGGGTCTGGGGGTAAAACCCCCAGCGAGAAAAGCGAATACGAACAAATAATTTCGCAATTTTAAGACTAGTTAAGAATACATAGGAGGTATGCTTCTATTTAGTCAGAATATCAATGTTGTTGAAGTAGTGATATTTGTTTTCTAATACTTCATGAGCAAATACTTCATATTTATTTCCAAATGCTTCTATTTGTGTGCTTTTTCTTCGAGAAGTGCGAATACACTTATTTATTTCCTTAGAATGTGCATTAATCACATTTTAGTTTCTTAACTTCACATTTTCTTTAATATATTTACATGTTTACTGTTACATTATAAAGTTTTGCAAAGAACAATGGAATATGTGTTCGTGTTTAGTTATTCTCTAATTCTGTTGTTTTTTTACATTGTTGTAATATAGATATAGTGATGTTTTTTAATATTTACATTGTTGTAATATAGATATTGTGATGTATACGTAGTATAGTCACTTAGTATATTGTAATCGTGAAAAAATTCGAATGCGAGATTTTTGCGGCAATATCCGTTTTGGTGACCCCTGATTCCGAAAAAGTTGTTTTTGGCTGAAAGTCCGTCCGATCCGTCCGTCTTTGCGCAGCACTCCTGACCGAATGGGGATTTTTTTTTTCATTTTTCGTATTTAGGGTAGAATATACTTCTGATATTTGCACGTGTTCTTAATTTTCTTTTTACTTGAACACAAAGGGCACTTCACATAAAGGTAAAAGTACATTTTTGATTATTTTCCAAAAATTTTTCCAACGATTTTGCTTAAATTTTCTGTACGTAAAGTAGAATTAGTATGCATTACATCCGCATTTGCGATATTTCGCTTGAAAGCTTGGTATAGACGCAGTAAAATAATTTGGGTAATTTGTTAATTTATTGGCTTTGAACCCGACTAAAATGTTAGTTATTGTATATTACACAATTATATGCACATATTTCTTCCGTGTACCCTACACGTGGATATTAATAGGTATGATGATTGTTTATTAATATAATTTTGAAATTTCAAATTAGAAAAAAATCAACTCTTAATTCCTAATTAAATTGTATTAGAATATTTATGGTCTGCTGACTTTGTTCTCGCGTTAACAATATCCTATTTATCTTTATATTTGTTAATCAATATAACTTTTGAAATGGAATATAATTCTTGCTGATCTTATCTCCCCAAAAAAACGAAAAAACAGAATTAGAATATTAGAGATTCCTTTATATAAATGCTAGTAAAATATTTCTGTAATAAACTTTTTAAATTGGGTAAAATGAAGACTATTAAAATATAGAGTAACATGTGAAAATCATCCCTCTCCTAATAGAATGCTTTAATGCCGCTCTGTAGTCCAGTCTGAGAAACGAATATGAGAAAGTATGTGCAATGGTTTTCCATCACTAGTCATATTTGTAATATTCGATACTGTTTTCACTGAGTGACATTTCGATGCCAAATTTCTTTATTAGTGAAAATACTGAGAAACATACAGAGAAATTAAAAAAACAATAAAGCTTGAGAGATTTTAAACTTGAAATTTTTTTATTACTAGCTTCGCCTGTCTTTCGTTAGGCAATGTCCAGAATGCCTAAGTAATGTGCACAATGCAAATAAGTATATGCACAATGGCTCCGTAAAGTGGGAAATGCTATGAATATATCCTACTTTGCCTAATGGCTAGAGGCTTAAGTCAATTGCCTGAATTTCCCACATTGTCGGTACCATTAATATTAGTAGTAAGGAGTAATTCATATGACAAGTGGCTAATTTATCGAAGAAAGACACTATTTTATATGAATATTTTCCACCGCCAATTGTTGGAGAGCACTAGGAAACTAATAGTTACTTATATTCGTTAATTGCATGTTATTACAAAAGTATTTATGTAATATGTGTAAGTACAATGAACGATTAATATGATATTCACAGTTCTAAAATCGCACCACGCAGTGTAAGTGTGCATACTATTGCACGTGCTCCTGTCCCGTTCCTTTGTGAGTTTAGTAGTCAATTGTTTGTTATGAACGTACTTTACCGAATAACATGTTTATTGTATTAAATGGTTATATTGATCTCAATACCTCTTCTTCTATTGATATAATTATTTACTTAAGCTCTTAAATGTAGTCAAACATAACACTGAAATTCAAGTTGGCTAACGTTTACAAATTAGAGAGATTTTGATTCTTACAGGAAGTAACGCGTTTATCGAGGCGTGTGGACAGACACCAGGATATCCACATCACCCGTCTTTGAATTTCTTGAAATCCTTGCCGCCTACTTCCAATTTTTTGCTTCAGTGAAAGCGTTCCTTAATGGAGGCTTAGCTGTAGGTGGAGAAGACTCATGTCTAGCAACTCATCAATCAAAGGTGATGGATATTGGTCGAGATGCAACGACCGTTAGATGAACGAATGTTCTGAGATGCAAATCATGTGGTATTTCTGTAAAACTTAATCCGTTGTCGAGTAATTTTTCATGATAAATGTACAATGAATGCAAGCAATACTGGGCGGTAAATTTCATTAAAACTAGCATCTGTGCAAAAACGTGTCATTATAACTCGTCAAATATGGAGATAAATTCCATTCCGTTCTTTCTGGTTGCCTTTGTAGTGTGCAGCGGCAAAGTGATGAGTTTCCGCTCCAAACGTTAAGGTAGAGCGGGGAAACGCAAGTTTTATTCCTTGCTCACTTACACAGGGTGATTTTCCCCCAACTTGACTTCCTTTCTTCCTCTAAAGAAGTACTGTCTTACCTTAGCAAGCCGATAAGCCCACATTTCATCTTATCCCTCACTCATTGCAAAGAAGAACCTGAAGATCCTAAAGTAAACGATAGAGACATTATGACAACAGATCTTACAAGAATATTACAATAGAATAGTACATTAAATGAAAATATCTAACACGATAATAAGTACTGACACTGAAAACTCGAGTGCTGTGCCATGATAGTCTATAAAAATAACAATTGAGCAAAAAAGATAACATGTGCCATTAATACCTCTGGAATAGGTAAACCTTTTGAAAGTACCTGCGTATTCATAAAAAATGTTTACAGAAAGTTGGTTTCTATTCAACCTCTCTTATAATAATAACTTAACCGTTGCACTTTTTCAAAAATAGATGAGAAATTTATCAGTTGTATAAAACAAAGATTGAAAATCGCATTTTTACTCTATCCGAGTATACAAGTATTAATCCAACTAAAGCATATGTTCTAATTTTCAGTTTTATTATAAATTTTATTATAGGAGAATGAATGAGATGTTTCATAATGGGTGATATTAATAAATTTTCTTGCTTTATTAAGTGTGATTTGCAGTTCCCAAATAATTCACATATTGTTAACATTGTGTACATACGTATATTGTAAATATATATTTTACGTATTGTAATATCAGAAGAAATAAATCATTTTATTATTGTATCATTTTATGCAAAGGAAGAAATTTTCTTTTTTCATTCTATTTTTTGTTGTTGTTTTTTTCCTAAAGAGAGTTTGGCAACCTAAATCTACAATAAAAAGATTGTACTCGTGTTTACTCATGAATGATATTTCTATATCATAAAAATTACTTTAAAAGTTTTGTGTGTTCGGCAATTCGCCCATAAGAGTAAATGTATAATTTATGAGAGTTTACTACATTATACGCGGTTCCACATCCGTAACATATCCTATATCTTCCCTTAATTTGAATATTAATTCCTTTGCCGTCGTGCATTCTTCATTGCCTGAGTTCCGTGTTATTTAGAGAAGACCCTGCACATGGCACATGCCAACAAAGTTCGTGATAGCCATAGAGTGGATCCTCCCACCTGTTGCGGAAGAAGTAATACTTGGAGTGAAAGTGACGGAGGGAGGGCGTGGTGGCGATCAAGAGAAGTAGAGGGTGCGTGTTAATACTAGCTCTCCATCAAGAACAGAGGAAAAAAGTAAAGATTACTTTTTCTTCGATTCTAAAGTAACTGACCACCGACTTTCTCCTTCTCCGTGTAAACGACATCATTGAATTATCTGATACTGGGAAATACCGTATACACGAGTTAAATCTAAAAAAAATTCGATGGTTTCCGATTTAATTCCAATGAATTACTATCAACTAATTCAAACTTTTTCCATCGTTCTGATACAGTAATTTTTTATTCGTTCCAACATAATTACTCTATTTTTAGTTAAATTGAATATATTACCAATATAGGCAAACCCCTCAGCAGACGAATTTTTGTAAAATAATTTTGTTCATTGAATGTGAGCGCCAATAATTTCGGTTAGGAAAATGTGAACTAGTTTATGATATTTTAGTTACTTCGTTCCTTGCAAAAAAAATTATATTTAGTCAATTACGAAAGATGACATAGCAATTTATTAAAAAAGGATATTAACATTATGGGAACCACATATTCAATGTATTTAGAGGATTAGACAATTTGAGCAAAAACAAAGTCTCTTCTTGTCGTATAGCAAGTAATGACGACGACATACAGCACATCAAATGTAACACACACACTTGAACATAATGAATGTAGAGGAGGAAGAGGAGGATGAAAGCGAAGCAAATAGGACGTAACGATGTCAGTGTGCTAAGAGGAAAGCAGTATCATAAGGAAAAACCCACTGAGAAACAAGAGCCACGCAGAATGCGACTAGGGAGGAGAAAAGGGAGAGGAAGGCGAGCTGACTGTAGCCATCCGCCAGCTCATGATGATGAATATTAATGGTATTCATTACAGACATTCGGTGTTAATTCTCGCCGCATGAGGCACGAACGGTGGCGTTGCCTTTCCAACGAAGATATGCTGGGCAATATGAAACACACAGGTTCATAAAGTTCACAATAAAAGGGGGTTAAGTTAGTGATGTAAGATGCCTTCGACGGTCTTTCGTTTACTCCAAAGAGATTGGAAAACAAATTGTTACAGAATAATAAAATTTTTTCGAGGAGCAGACAATTTAGAAGAGAGTTATCATGGTCTCCATTTAGGTCTTTTCAATCCAGCAGACAGGTGAATGAATGTTAGAGATTAGATAGTATTGTAAAAGCAATACTCCACAAAGAGAACTAAGTCTGAAAGAGACAGCCACTTACATATTAGTAAATGTGTATTATGTACATGTGTATTATGTATAGTAGTAGTAGTAGTAGTAGTTTACAAGTTTACAAGTTTTTTATTTCCATAAACACAAATACAATTTTTCATTTTCATTATACAATTTTTACGTCTTCTTTATCCAATTATTACGTCTTCTTTATACAATTTTTACGTTTTCTTTTTACAATTTTTACTTCTTCTATATACAATTTTTACTTCTTCTATCTACAATTTTTNCATTTTACATATGATATCCAATCAAATACATTTCTACCAGATTACGTATGACATCCAAATTTTATACCTATAAATTTAACTTTTATTTCTCTACATTTTTTGTGGTTATTATTATTAGTTATTTTTTGAAATTAATTACTTTAATATTTTACAAGTTAAAAACATATTTCTCTTCTTATTGTTTTTGTTTTAATATATATCTTATACTTTTCCCTATTCTGTTTTTGCAAGTTTTAACGTATCTTATAATTCTTTTATTGCCCGCTATCTGGTCTACCACTACTTTTAATAGTAGCAGCAGCAGTAGGAGCAAAAAATTTTTTAATTTCTTTCCCACCACTAACAATACCACTATCTTGTTTATCAATAGTGGTAGTAGTGGACTCTGTTTCGGTTATCTAAAAATTTTATCAATTATCTATACTTATTTTTGATTTGTACCCCTAAACACATACATACAAAAAAAATATACAGGATTAATGTTTCATCAATACTCACACATTTCTAAATTTGTACATGTTATACACAATACAATAAAATACAATGCAAGATTAAAAATTTCATCCTTACTCATAATTTTTTTTCCAAATTGTACCCTTATACACCTACATACATAAGTACATACAAGATTAATTACATACTATTATACAATTCACATCAAGTTTAGTATCTTATCAATTAATACCTATATGATTTACTTCTCCCTTTAAGTTTAAAAACTAAACTTGTCAAAGGGAGCTATTTGACTACTCTGAAAATTCCTTACTTTTGACTTTTAATTTTTAATTTATGTTGTACTCCGATTGTCTCATATTTATCTTATTCCAAACTCTTGTAGTTTTCCATGATCCATTTCTTGATTTCTTTTTTTCTCTTATATTTATTTTTTATTTCTATTATATCATCAGGAATTTTATTGAGACATTTAGGTATAATTGTTTCAGTCTGCCTGTCACCGTACTTATTAAAATTTATGGGGATTTCGTAATTATGTTTTTTCCTATTATCATGAGTGTGATTACTTCTTTTTATGTTAATTTCCCTGTTTTCTTTGTTTATGTTTTTATCAATTTTCTCTAAAAAGAAAATTTGTTTAATTTTCAATANTTGTGTATTATCCAATATTTCCCTATTCATGCATGTTTTACAAATTGTACTCTTACACACCTTCATACATAAATACCTAGAAGATTTATCATTGCTTACTACTTTTACATTATATTACAATATATACATCCTTGCACATACATACATAAATACAAATGCTTGCTTTTTTTTTCATCCATACACATACCTTTTTTCAAATTATACATTCATACACGTTCATTACCTAAATACATACAGGATTTATTACTAACT